>CABHPQ010106463.1:0-15461 GCA_902168405.1 Peromyscus aztecus
TTATTCCCAGGACCAACCATAGAGGCCTGGAGGTCTGTACAGACAGACAGAGAGTGACTAATCTGTGTAGGAATTGAAAGTGAGGGAGCTGGGCTAAGAGAGCCAATGAGAGGGCAGAAAAGCAAGGTAACAAAGGCAGACAGGAAGTAACTTGCATTTGGAAGCTGCAGAGTTGGTGAGGTAAGGTTGGCTGGTGGCTTTCCCTATTTTCCTGATCTAAGACTTTCACCCCCTATATTCGGCTCTGTGATTTTATATAATAAGACCATTTTAGAAATTCATCTACACAGACACATAGGGAGAGACATAGAAAGAGATGGAGAGAGTGAGACTGAGAAAGAATAAGAATGAGAGACAGGGAATGAGCAACACTGAGAGACACAGAGAGGGAGACACTATAAAGACAACCAGAGGTGGTTACCACACATTCACACACCAGAACAGACAAAGGGAATGAGGCTCTCTCTCCGTGCTGTGTGTATGTGTGTGTGTGTGTGTAATTATTAGAATGATGTACAGGCTGTAGTCCTGCTAATCCAACAACGGATGGCTATGAACAGAAATTCCATAAATCCAAAAGATGCTCAGTCCATGAGGCTGGACGTCTCAGTTGGTCTTCAGTAGATGCTAGAATCCAAAAGGGGTAGGTTCTAATGCCAGTACAGGCAAACATGCTAGGAAGGCAAGAGCAAGAAGGCAAAGTACAAAGACTTTATCTTCAGTGTCTTTCATAGCCTTTCAGCAGAAAGTATAGCCCAATTAAAAGTGTGTCTTCCTGCATCAACACCCAGAATAAAGGAGTGAGTCTTCTTGCCTCAAGATCCAGATTAGAAGTGGTTCTTCCTACTTCAAATTAATTAAAAAAAATCCCTAACTGGTATGCATTTCATTTTCAGATTTTAGTTCATAGCAAATATAGTCAAGTTGATAATGAAGAACAGCCTTTATGAGTCTACCTCTTGTCAACCTGACACTCAATCATATGTCCTTATGCTGTGATTAATTTCTAAATGAAAACAATAACTAGCTTATAACTAAACATAATTTATTTATCACACATACAATTGCAAATGCAATATATATTTAACCAGGTTACAATTTTACCAAACATGCTATAACTGTCCCCATACAACCACAAAGTCATTATTAATTTAGACTAGGTAGCAAGATTTCTTGAGAGATATTCTTTCAGTATCTCAAACTGAAATATAATAATCATTGGTTGTGGGCATTTACCCACCAACCCCGCAGCTCCCCAGAGTTTTCTTGAGTGTGAGCAGCAGGAAATATTAGATAGAAGGATTTATATTGCAGAGATAAACAGATAGAAAATAAAGGATAGTCTCGAGAGGGCCTGGAACCTATTCCAAAGGGTAGTCTCGAGAGGGCCTGGAACCTATTCCAAAGGGCCCCGACTGTCTCTGCCCCAGGGTATTTATAGAAACTCCAAGGGGTGGAACAAAAGACCTCCTCCCCCAGCACAGCCATGTGCAGACCATTTCAGACACCTGCACTCAGGCCTGTGGTCCTAATCATCCTCCTCTATGTGGACCTGCTGGGTAAAGTCACGAGGAACCTGAAAACGGGCTCCCACAGGTCCCCCTTTCTTAATATATAAAAAAATAACTCATTAATAGCTTACAGCAATCTCCATAGCTGTTATACCTCCCAGTATGGGAGTAGGGGAAGATAAAGATGGCATTTCTCTTTTGGATTAGGTCCAAGTTGACTACAGCAATCTTTAGCTGCATCCACGCCTTTCTAAACCAAAAACTCTTAATGTAATTGTAAACTTAAAGAATCCCTTATTTCATAATTACCAGTAACAAGTTAACATAAATATTGCTATCCATAATTACGATTCTCTCAATCTTACAACTCAACGCAAACTCTTAACAGAACCATTTGAATTAACATATATGGTGCTATATAGTTAACAATTTTCTCAGTCTTACAACTTTACCTCAGTAGAATCATTTGAATTTTCTTGCTAACAGAACATAGGAAAAGCTTCTGATGTATTCACATCAAACTTAAGTATTTCTTTAACTCCACAAAACCAGGGTGCATTAATATCAATAAGTTAAACATAATTTCTGCAAACATACATTCAACTTTAATTCACTCATAACTCCTCCTTTTCTTTATAATTTTTTAAAACAATCTCAAACCTAGTTAGAGGAACCCAAACTTACACAATTCCTATAAGCCCATATTGAAAAGCAATATTCTCAATCTAACCATTAACTCTTGGAAAACTTTTAGCAAAACATCCAAAAGCAGTATCTTAATAAAACTCTTTACACTTTAAAAGTAGTCTCTTAATATACCCCATTTGCATTTCTTACTAACAAAACATGACATTAATCCACTCAAACAACAATTTTTTAAATTATGTAGACTAAGGAATATTAACTCTCCCTTTTCTTTATAATTTTTTAAACAAAAATCCCAAGCCTAGTTAGAAAACCCAAACTTTCCCATTTAAACAGTTCCATTTGCAACACAAAACCAGTTCTGTACATAATTCCATTTTTACATAAACAATTCCAATTTTAATCTAATTCCAGAAAACAGTTCCTAGGTCATTACCATAAGTAAACTCAAAATTGTCCCATTGCAATGAAATCTCTATTGTTCATTTCATTTCTTAAGTCCCAAAATTCAAATGATAAATTCTGGTACTAGCCTTTCAAATATGAAGAAATCCATAACCAAAATCTTTTTGTAGTTTTATCTCATTTTAAGTTCAAAAAGTTCAAACAAGAAATAAATACCGGTATCAGGCTTTCACTTCCAAATATGAAGAGAAGTTTTACAACCAAAACTTTTCGCAGTTAACAATTTTAGTTCAAACAAGCGTCCTTGCAGCTTTTGTTCTCACAGACAGACCTTTTTAGGTACAGTAGTATTTTTGATGTTAGCACAGGTTTTTCTGTGTTGCGTTGATTTTCCACAGATCTCAGCTGCGGATGCCTTGTTGTGCTGGTTCTGGTGTCCACCATTCTTAGCTTCTTAGCAGCTTCTGGAACTTTTGAAACCATTCAGACTGCCTGCTTTGCAGTCTGCTAGGACACTAACTTCTGTGTCTCAGGTTTTTTCACCGTATACATTCAGCATAGACTCACAATCAACATTTACACTTTTTCACAAACTTCACATATAACATGTGCTTAAGTATAAACTCACACTCAACATTTACACATTTTTACAAACTCACATATAACATATTAACATCTACTTATGTATACTCCTTAAGAAAACTAAGAACTACTTTAGCAAATATATTTCATAGTACTTCTTATATACTTCTTATTCCATCTTATTCTTACATAAACTTACTTACATTTATAAATAGAATCTTAACTTCTTACAAGCTTATTACTACATGTCTTAAGACTACCTTAAATACTTCTTGCAAGCTTATATTCTTTCTTTTTTTAAAGAAAGAGCTTTTATTTATTTATTTATTTATGTATGTATGTATGTATTATGTATACAGTGTTCTGCCTGCATGCCAGAAGAGGGCACCAGATCTCATTACAGATGACTGTGAGCCACCATGTGGTTGCTGGGAATTGAACTCAGGACCTCTGGAAGAACAGCCACTGCTCTTAACCGCTGAGCCATCTCTCCAGCCCGCAAGCTTATATTCTTAAAGGAACTCTATAGATCTATTTTACAAACTTATATAGGGCTACCATTAGCATATATTTAACTTAGCAAACACCTAAAGATTTCTTAACACAGATCTAACAAAACAGAATAATTTCTACAAACTCACATATCTTATTTTCATCTTTTTCTACTTCTTACTCTTATTATCATCACTATCTCTATTAGATTCTCTTAACTAGACAGGAAGTACGTACATCATTTCTAAAGTTTAGAGTTTACAGTCAGCTTTGCTATACAACACTGGGATTTAGTGAGTATTGTCGTTATAGAGTTGTGATACTTGTTGCTAGGGGACTGTAACATTCTCAGGACGAAGCCACACCCCAAAGTTGCTGAGTTCTCTCAGGCTTTCTGGAACTGGCAGAGATGCACTGTCAGCGGTAAACAGTTTTTAACTAAAGGTTGTCCCTTCACCCAAATTCATAATAGCTCCCCTAAGTGCTTCAATTCAGACAAATGTTTCTATTACAGCAGTACTTTTGGCTTGTTCTACCAAAAAACTTCACTTCATGCTGAGAGTGAAATTACTGTATTTAGCTGTTGTAAAGCTCTTCGCCAAAAACTGCACAGCTATTAGGTGCTATAAAGTATTTTTCTAAAGGAGCTAGTAAAGCCAAAAGCGGCACAGCTCTGAACTCTATTTCCTCACTGTTTGCATTAACCAGTGACAAAACCTCAGAAACACTAATCAAGCCACTTTCATTCTGGTTCCTTTATAGGAACGTCATCGGAGCTGACCCTTCCTTCGTTCCACACTCCTTACCAGATGCTCCGGTAACCACCAAGCTTCATTCTCTTGTGAAAAAACACAAACATGTCCTCGACCCCATATTAACACAGGATCAGGATTCCATAATCCTGAGCAGGGATCTTTCCATTTCACTTGAGCAAAAGTCTCTTGGATGCCCCTGTGCCAAAATCTATCTGCAGCAGACTGTTCATAGACATCCATATTCAAAAAGTTCAGAACAAAAAGAGCATGATTTAATGCTTTATGTGGCAATTGAAGGTAAATTTCTTCCTTTTTTATTTTTATTTTTTGAAGTTGTATTTTAAGACTGCTATGAGCCCTTTCTACAATACCTTATCCCTGAGGATTATAAGGAATATCTGTTTTATGTACGATTTCCCATTGGGTACAAAATTGTTGAAATGCCTTACTACTATATCCAGAACCATTATCAGTTTTAATAATTTTTGGTATACCCATATACAAAAAACACTTCAAGCAGTGCATAATTACATGTTTTGTAGCTTCCTCAGATTGTGCACTCACCATTAAAAATCCTGAATAAGTGTCAATGGTCACATGTACATATCTTAATTTGCCAAATTCTACAATATGAGTAACATCCATTTGCCATAGATGATTAGGAAGAAGACCTCGAGGGTTTACCCCTAAGTGAGGGACAGGAAAATATTTTGGACATACCCCACATCGTTTAACTATTTGATGAGCTGCTTCTTTGGTCAGATTGAATTGCTTTCTTAAGCTTTTGCTATTTTGATGAAGAGCATGTGACTGTTGAGCCATTTCCACTTGGGATAATGCTCAGCCATCGCATTACCCTCAGCTAAAGGACCAGGAAGATTGGAGTGAGCTCTAATATGGCCCACAAAGCATGGCAGCTTTCTTTTGTGGAATAGCGTCTTGAATTTGTTGAAACATTTTGACTTGATTATTGTTAGTTCCAATATTTTCACCAAAACTGTTACTCTTCAAAGGAGTCAAGAACATAGATGTTCTTTCATGAAACATATCCTTCATTGGCTTACTTTGAGAAAAAGCATTTTCAGGATTTAGTATTTTCACTTCATTAGCTTTAACTCCTGATCTTATCAGCAGCTGTGATATTTAGCATTGTTTTTTTTTTTTTGGTTTTTCTCTGTGTAGCTTTGTGCTTTTCCTGGAACTCACTTGGTAATCCAGGCTGGCCTCGAACTCACAGAGATCCGCCTGGCTCTGCCTCCCGAGTGCTTGGATTAAAGGCGTGCGCCACCACCGCCCGGCTAGCATTGATTTCTTATAAGAAACTTTTTAGGTGAAGCAACACTTTTGTAAGACAGCTAATTTTCTGAAGTTTGTTCCCATCTATAAAGCAGTCATTTCTTTTTGAATGCCTGTTTCCTTGCCTCCTTATTAGATTTGCAAAGGAATTACTCATTGCAGACTGTTTGTTCGAGGAGGTAAAGAATTTTTAATTTCACATAAGTTTCCTTCATATCTAAGACACCGTTCAGTGTATAAACTGCTTTCCCTTGTTTTAAGGATTTTAAAGTGGCTTGTTTGCTCTTATAGGTAGCTTTTTGTCTGATCTGAGTTCTCAAGAGGTAAGATTAAGCTTTCTAGCATTGCTTTGAAAAGAAACTTCATTCTGAGCTGAAAAGTTTTTGGACAGTTTCGCCATCTTCAGTAGCTCAAATACTACATTTCCCAGAGTGCATTTCCCTTATATCAGTCCCTTATTGCAAGCTAGCTTTTGGACTTCATTTCCCATAGTTCTTTTCGGGTCTGAGAGTCAACTAGTTCTCTTTTACCAGACTTGCTTACAAATTCTTGCCTGGGAGGTTTGAACAGTTTTTTGCTTTTGCAACGGGAGATTGAACAAGCATTTTACATTTTCAGTTATGGCACATTGGGAGATATCTGGTCTCTCCTCAGCTGGCTTTAACAGGTGTCTCTCCTTCATCAGACACTGGCCCCAAATCAGAACTGCACCTGCCTCCTTAGCGGGCATTGAGGCTGGCATTTCTGATAGCAACTTTCCTCAGAGCTTAGCCAGTCAGTGAAAAATAAAAACATTTACAACAGAGCTTTTCCATGGCTCCTTCAGAGAGATTTTCTCCCACTGATTTTATTCTCATTTTGCTTGTTCCTCCCCACCCACCCCCCTCAGATGCAGGTACAGCGGTTCTGTACCTCTGCTAGCTGCCTTTGGAGGTCGGGGCTTTTTTCTCCCCCTGAATCTGCCTCAAATTCTAGCAGCTTTTTCAGGTCATGCATTTTCTGTGGAGGATTATGTCCCTTCTCTTTTTTCAGAGTCTTTCTCCCAGACAGTTCCCAGTTTGGTCTCAGTTTATCCCCTCTACCCCAGAAACATCTTCCAACACTACAGTGGCAGCTTTCCCTGCTACTGAAGGTAGGGGCTTTTTGTCCATATCTGTTTTCGGGGTCTGTGTGGTTTGCGTACAGACTGAAAATCTAACAAGGGAGGTTTTTGCCATCTCTAAACTCACATTAGGACAGGTGTTTTTCCCTCAGGCCTTTCACCTGACCCAGTCCCCCAGTGGGTAGGGTTTGCTTGTCTGGGTGCTCAAGGACAGAGCTTATGCCAGAGGCAATCACCCCTTAGGGCTACACTCGCTCATCTCATTGGGAGACAGTTGAAACAAAGCTTTTCTCAAAGAGGTGCTTTCTCTGATAGAAAAGAAAGCTTTACTTCTGGATAGTTCTGTTCTGCCCTGGCTGGGCTCTTTTCCACAGACAGCATTCTGACTCAGCAGCACAAGTGCTTCAGACACAGTTCAGGTTTACTGTTTTCCCAGAAAGGTCCTTACTCTGATAGGAAAACTTTTCTCAGATTTCCTTTTGCAGCTGTGGACCTATCAACCCAGGACTTGTAGGAAAGCAGACAACTGTGCCGTTCCCACTGGCTTTAGTTTTGTTCATTCATTAGCATCTTCCCCTGGGTCCTGCACCTTCCTGCCTCAGCTCTGTGCTCCTATCACTGTTCTTTTTTTTTTTTTAGGTTGTTGGCTTAAGGACATGAGGAGCCCAAAGAAGCCTGGGAGAAGTCTGAGCTTCCAGTTCAATGGAATGTTTGTTGTGGCACCAGTTAGGAGCAGAGCTCCATACTATCACTCTAGAACTAAAACGTCTAGGCCAGCAGAAATTAAAGTCATGGGAACAGGCAGCAAATTTTTCCCAGAGGGTCATTGAAAGACCCAGACACAGTTCCCCCAGAAACCCAAAAGAGCTGAGGGAAGAGATATCTTAAAAGTGAGTCAGTTCCCCCTTCCTGGAGAGGGTGAAGTCAGGTGTTTTCAAAAGAACAAAGTCAGGATGTCTGGTGGTAACAGATTAATCACGAGATGCCCCTCTCCAGAGATAACATGACCAGACCCGGGAGATGAGTTGTAAAACTCCTGACAGGGCAAACAGATAAGCTAAAATAAGACAAAGTCCAGGCACGGAAAAAACTGGACCAATCAAGGATGGACCCATACTAACTCCCTCCCCTCTAAGAAATTATAGGGGTTTTGCCTATAAAAACTAACTTCCCCAAGAAAGAGTAACTCCTCTCCTCCTCACTGCACTGAGGCCAGTGAGTGCTTGAGATGAGTTCCCTGTCCCACCACTTGTAACAAAAATAAACCTTGTTTTTGCATTCTGGTATGTTCGTCCTTGGTGGTCTCTCTGAGGGTCACGATCTGGGCACAACAGTCATCAGGGGTGTTAGTGAGTGAAACTATTCCCTTTTCTACCACCTGGTGCCTGGACCCATGGATCTTGCCCATGGAGAAACCATATCCTATATGGGATGCTGGTTCAAAGCATATACTGCCTCCTGGAGAATCCTGCCCCAGCCCTCCAGACTGATGCCACCTCATTGGATCTGTAACTATGTCTTCAAATGTCATTCTATCTTTGTAACATGCAGCTGCTTCAGGAAATTGTGAACATGGTAAGACCCGTGGATTGCAAGGTTGTAGGCCATTGTTGCACCTCTCTGGCTGTGAATGGTCTTATTAAATAAAAAACACAGAGCCAAATATAGGGGTGAAAACCTTAGAGAGATCAGGGAAATAGGGAAATCCAAGAGCCAAATTTACCTCACCAACTCTGCAGCTTCCAAATATGAGCTACTTCCTGTCTACCCATGCCTATATGCCTTGCTGCTCCGCCCTCTGGTTTGCTCTCTCTGTTCAGCTACATCACTTCCTTTTCCTTCCAAGCTCTGTCACTTCCTGTCTATCTGTATAGACTTCCAGACTTCCATGGTTAACTAGTGTTGGAATTAAGGTGTGTGCCACCACGCCTGGCTCTGTTTCCAGTGTGACCTTGAACACACAGAGATCCTGTCTGCTAAGCGATGGGATTAAAGGCATGTGCTAACATTGCATGAATTCTGTGTTGTGACTGTTCTTTTTCTTTTTCCAGTGATCTCCAGGCAAGCTTTATTATTAAAGCACAAATAAAATATCACCACATTTCAGCACAAGTAAAATATCACCACACGCTGTAACCAGGTCAGTCTTGATGAGTAGATGTCCATGTTGTTAATCCCATGCTGATTCTCCATCTCAGCTACCATGGCTACTTTGATCATGGCCCATAGGACAAGGATCAAGGCTCAAGGAAGTCTTGGGAAAGAGGCTGACAGTCCAGAGAATGAATCATCCTATGTACTTGATTACTGAACTCTTCTGGTTAAGTCACCTTTTGATGGGCATTTACATGGGACACATGGCTTTTCACATTCTTTGCTCTGCAGATCAGTACAAATATTTCTTCCTCAAATGTCTTTCTCTCCAATTTTTCATTATTTTTTCCTCTTTAGTTTTTATTTTTTTCTTTTCTCTTACACTACATACTGGCTTCCCCTGCCTCCTCTACTGTTGTTATCAATCCACATGAGTCTATTAAATGGGTAACAGAATTTATTAAGATATAAATTGAGCGAAGATTTTCTGTCAGTCTGAAGGTTCCAAACAGGCCGCGTCTTTTCCCTTTGGCCATTGAGATGTCGCGAGATTTACTGGGCTGCTTTCCCCCCCTCTCCGCCCCACCCTCCAGCCACGCCTGCCCAGATGTCTTCAAAGCAGGTCGCTCTTGGAGGAAGTCGCCTCTCTGCGCCCCATGCCCGGAACGCCGTCACTACTTTCTCGAAGCTCCTCTCGGCCGCTGGCCACAACACTCCGCCGCCAAGATGCCTCGGATTATGATCAAAGGGGGCGTGTGGAGAAATACCGAGGATGAAATTCTGAAAGCAGCAGTAATGAAATATGGGAAAAAACAGTGGTCTAGGATCGCCTCCTTGCTGCACAGGAAATCAGCGAAGCAGTGCAAAGCCAGATGGTATGAATGGCTGGACCCAAGTATTAAAAAAACTGAGTGGTCTAGAGAAGAGGAGGAGAAACTCTTGCATTTGGCCAAGCTGATGCCAATGCAGTGAAGGACCATCGCTCCGATCGTTGGAAGAACAGCAGCCCGGTGCTTGGAACACTATGAATTCCTCCTGGACAAAACTGCCCAAAGGGACAATGAAGAGGAAACAACAGATGACCCCAGGAAACTTAAACCTGGAGAGACAGATCCAAATCCAGAAACAAAACCAGCTCGGCCTGATCCAATTGATATGGATGAGGATGAACTTGAGATGCTTTCTGAGGCTCGAGCCCGCCTGGCCAATACTCAAGGAAAGAAGGCTAAAAGGAAAGCAAGAGAGAAGCAGCTGGAAGAAGCAAGGCGCCTCGCTGCCCTCCAGAAAAGACGAGAGTTCCGAGCAGCTGGCATAGAGATCCAGAAGAAGAGGAAGAAGAAGAGAGGAGTTGATTATAATGCCGAGATCCCATTTGAGAAAAAGCCTGCTCTTGGTTTTTATGATACTTTGGAGGAGAACTACCAGGCCCCTGATGCAGATTTCAGGAAATTACGGCAGCAGGATCTTGATGGGGAACTGAGATCTGAAAAAGAAGGAAGAGATAGAAAAAAAGACAAACAGCGTTTAAAAAGGAAAAGAGAATCTGATCTGCCATCGGCTATTCTTCAAACTAGTGGTGTCTCGGAGTTTACTAAAAAGAGAAGCAAGTTAGTGTTGCCTGCCCCTCAGATTTCAGACGCAGAGCTCCAAGAGGTTGTCAAGGTAGGCCAGGCCAGTGAAGTTGCTCAGCAGACTGCAGAGGAGTCTGGGATCACAAACTCGGCTTCCAGCACTCTCCTGTCTGAGTACAATGTCACAAACAACAGCATTGCCCTGAGAACACCGCGGACACCGGCCTCCCAAGACAGGATTCTGTAGGAAGCTCAGAACCTCATGGCCTTGACCAATGTGGACACTCCATTGAAAGGTGGGCTGAATACCCCACTGCATGAGAGTGACTTCTCTGGTGTGACCCCACAGCGGCAGGTTGTACAGACTCCAAATACGGTTCTGTCTACCCCTTTCAGGACTCCTTCTAATGGAGCTGAAGGGCTGACTCCCCGAAGTGGAACAACACCCAAGCCAGTCCCTAATGCCACCCCAGGTAGAACACCTCTTAGAGACAAGTTAAACAACAATCCAGAGGATGGGCTGGCAGACTACAGTGACCCCTCTTATGTAAAGCAGATGGAAAGAGAATCTCGTGAACATCTCCGTCTAGGGTTGTTGGGCCTCCCTGCACCTAAGAATGATTTTGAAATTGTTCTACCAGAAAATGCTGAGAAGGAGCTGGAAGAGTGTGAAATAGATAATACCTACATTGAAGATGCTGCTGATGTGGATGCTCGAAAGCAGGCCATACGAGATGCTGAGCGTGTAAAGGAAATGAAATGAATGCACAAAGCTGTTCAGAAGGATCTACCAAGACCCTCTGAAGTAAATGAAACTATTTTAAGACCTTTAAATGTAGAACCACCTCTAACAGATTTACAGAAAAGTGAAGAATTGATCAAAAGAGAAATGATTACAATGCTTCATTATGACCTGCTACATCACCCCTGTGAGCCACCTGGAAATAAAAAAGGAAAAACTGTTGGATTTGCTACTAACAATGCAGAGCGCATTACCTATCTTGAGCACAGCGCTTATGAGAAGTTCTCCAAAGAAGAACTGAAAAAGGCCCAGGATGTTCTGGTACAAGAGATGGAAGTGGTCAAACAAGGAATGAGCCACGGAGAACTCTCCAGTGAAGCTTACAACCAGGTGTGGGAAGAATGCTGCAGTCAAGTTCTGTATCTTCCCGGTCAGAGCCGCTACACAAGGGCTGATCTTGCCAGCAAAAAGGACAGAACTGAATCCCTTGAAAAGAGACTTGAGATAAACAGGGGTCACATGACAACAGAAGCTAAGAGAGTCGCAAAGATGGAAAAGAAGATGAAAATTTGGCTTGGCGGTTACCAGTCTCGTGCTATGGGGCTCATGAAACAGTTGAATGACATTTGGGACCAAATTGAACAAGCTCACTTGGAGCTACGCACTTTTGAAGAACTCAAGAAACATGGAGACTCTGCTCTTCCCCGGAGGCTAGAGTGTCTGAAAGAAGATGTGCAGCGGCTGCAGGATCGAGAGAAAGAGCTTCATCAGAGGTACGCAGATCTGGTGATGGAGAAAGAGGCTTTACAGGCAAAGGTCTGAAGCACAGCTGATGCTCTGCCACCGAAGAACTAGTTGCTGGTTTCATACTCTGCAAGGTTGAAACTGACAAATTCACCCAGCACCTGTGGTTTTCAGTTGTTTGTTTTGAATGATACCGATCTTGCGTGTTCCGTGTTACAGACTTGGACTCCAGGATAATGAGGGTTAAAATTATCCAGACGCTCATTCTTTGCCAGTGTCACACTTGCAAAATTTCGTAGTTTGGGCCTTTATTTAAAAAGCCTGACTTAAAATACTGCCTGTGAGTAAACCCTCGAATAAAAAGAACATGTGAAAAACCAAAAAAAAAAAAAAAGATATAAATTGAGGAAATACTTCACGATTACAAAATGGAGTTGACAGAGGAAGTTGGCCTGTGGTCTGACCCAGAGCAATTCTACCTTACAAGCAGAACCAGGGTGAAGGGGCCTGTGACCTTTCTCTAACTCCTTATAAGAGATCAAGGACAATGGCAGGAAGCACCACGTCCTTGGGGCCATATAATCCAAGGTCATGGGTGAAGCAAATACCACTACATTTCCCCATTTAGTCTAAATAAAAAGGTTCGAATCTTAATGCAAACTATATACCACAAGAATGATCATTGGCTGGGTGGTGCTGGCACACACCTTTAATCCCAGCACTCAGGGAGGCAGAGGGAAGACAGACAGAGCGGATTCTGTGAGTTCCTGGCCAGCCTGGGCTACCAAGCCAGTTCCAGTAAAGGCACAAACCTACACAGAGGAAAAGGCCCAAAGGAACCCGATCTCAAAAAACCAAAACAAAAAACCAAAAAAATAAAAAAAGAATGATCATCAAGTGTATGTTCAGGAAAAACAAAGGGTAATGATGTCCAAAACATGGGTAAATGGCACATTACTGAGATACTCTAATAGCTGTCCTGTCTTGAAGATTCTAACTCTAGTACCAATATGTTCTAGCTAAGATACAAGAAGATTGCAACTGGAACTATCTAGCCTTCCACTCCATCAAAGACCAGAGAAGGAACATAATAATACTGGAGAAAATGAAAAATGCAAGCAAGCCATTTCTGAAATTCTTGTGAGAATAGACAGAGATAGCTAGCAGCCTGGACAGTCACCTAAAGTTTCTCAGCATCATTGGAGCAACCAATTGGTCTACAGGCCTAGAATACCTGACAGAGCATTTTCAGAAGCAGGAATTTTTAAAGACCATCTTACCCTGTCTTGGCAGAATTCACTACTCACTTTTCCTTGTTTTCCTTAACTTGTCAGTGGTCTTAGGTTTTACAATATGGATGACAGGTAAAGCACTCATACATGATGAGCAGGAAGCAGAGCCCAGAGCTCTTGAAGGTGACTCTCTTCTTTTCTGCCATTTATTCCATTCAGACCCACAGCACCGGGATGACTCTGCAAACGATAGTGGTGGTCTTTCCCTTGCATCTCAGATGATGCTACTTGGAAACACTCTTCCAGATCCAACCAAGGACACTAAGATTAACAAATCGGAAGGAATAGGTTCCACTTAGGAAAATGAAATCAAGATCAGATATGTATTTTAAACAGATCATTGAATCCTCGTAAAAGAACATAATCAATAAAAGTCTCCCCACCAAAAAAAGTCCAGGACCAGGAGTTTGAGGGAAGGAGTACCTGAAATTCTGACTCCAAACCCACACAGAGAATAGTCACTGATATTACTAGTTAGCCACTTGCCAAAGCTTCCTAAGAGGAACCAGAAAGAAATCAGAGAAAGGAAGAAATTGCAGCAAAGAAAAAACTTTCAAAGTAGCCTCAAATAATATAAAATATCTTGTGGGTAACTCTAAAAAAGCAAGTGAAAGACTTGTATGATCAAAGCTTCAAGTCTTTGAGGAAGAAGAGAAGACGATATAAGAAATTGGAAAAATCACCCATGCTTATTGGTCAGAAGGATTAACATCTAAAAACAGACATTCTACAAAAGGAATATACAAATTCAAAGCAATCTGCATCAAAATTTCAACACAATTTTTCCATACGATTTAGAGACCCTTCTCAGTCTCTATGGAAATACAAAAAGCAATGGAGAACAAAAACATTCCTGAACAATAAGAGAACTGCTGTAGGTCTCACCATTCCTGATTTCATATTGTACTTCAAAGCTATGGTTTAAAAAAAAAAAGAGCATGGTATTGGCATGAACTGAATGAAAGAAACAGACAAATGAAAGAAACAGGTGCATCCCAGTTTAAGAGGCCTGTGCTGCCACCCAGGTCCATGATGACATCTGAGCCCTGACTGAGGCTGAGACTATGGCCCCACTAAAAACAGAGCCTCTGCTCAAACTTGGATCTTTGGACAGCTGAGCAACTCTAAGTAAACTGACAGGTAATGTTTGCTTTCTTCATGGACCTGGTCTGTAGCAGGAATCTTAAATAGTCTTATTAATGAATCAAACTGAGGCCAGTTATTGGGGTGAATGCTGGAAGGTCAGAGAAGCAGAACAAGCCACAGTCAACCTCACCTTGCTAGTTCCTCAGCTGATCCTTTTTCCTCAGACTGGATGCCTCTCAACTGAACTGTGCTGCTCAAAAACCAAAAGCTTAACCAGCTGAAAGCTTCTAGTTTCTGGTCTTCACCCCTTATATATCCTTCTGCCTTCTGCCATTACTCCCTGGGATTAAAGGCTCACTCTCTGGGATTAAAGGCGTGAGTCACCATGCCTGGCTATTTCTAGTGTAGCCTTAACTCACAGAGATCCCAGGTGGATTTCTGCCTCTGGAATGCAAGGATTAAAGGCGAGTGCTACCACTGCCTATCCTCTATGATTAATATTGTGCCTGTCCTGTTCTCTGATACCAGATAAGTTTATTGGAGTGCACAAAATTTTGGGGAACACAATACCACCACACTGGTCAGGGCCTCTCAAACAACATTTCTATTTTTCATTGGCTCCCGGTGAGAAAGTTCAGCCAAGTTCCTACATCACCAAAATTCCTCTGGAACCCGCAACCCCTAGAAAACCCTTACTCCTGCATTTTTTGGGTTATAAAAACCCCACTTCTCCTATATTTCTGACTATCCTCTCAAACCTGAAATTAGGGAGAAAACCTGTTATGACAGAAAATAAAGCTTATTTAATTTGACTCCAAATATATTGATTGGTGGTTTACTTTCTTTCAGTGGGAATATCACTACACATCTTGACCCCTTTTATGGATTTGTGATGTATTTCCTCATTCCTGGTGTGTCTGAACTTTTTGTCATCTGTCTGTATTAGGTTGTGACAGTCTCCCATCATATTTAATCATAGGAAAATGTGGCACCACGAGCACCCCTAAAGGATGTCTTTCCTGAGAGCCATAATCTTTCTTACCTCCATTGCTGAGAAGCCATGCAATTTCCTGATGTTTATCTTGGTCATTCACCCCTCCTAACACTCTTATTTCCTTCTTGGCCTGTTGCATTAAGGACATCC
>CABHPQ010106469.1:7505-23324 GCA_902168405.1 Peromyscus aztecus
GTATACCACCTTGTGAGGAAGACTCTGCTCTGTCCATTTTGCAGATAAAGAAACAATGATCAGGAGAATCAAGTGAATTTCACAGGTCTACCTCTACTACAAGTGCTGGTGCCAGCATTTCAAACCCTAAGCCACCTGCTTCATGGTGGAATATTTGCTGTTTCTTGGTTAACAAGGATTTATTACATATTTTTGACAGACAGGTTTTAGCTATTTCATCTCATTGGTGCGCCATTGTGTTCAAAGCTTGTGTCTTGGGCTTCAGATGGTCTGTAAAGTTCCCACCAATAAGATACTTAATCCCAGAAGAAAAAAGTACCTATCCCTAAAATTTTGGATCTTTCTGAAAAAAAATTTAAAAAAAACAGAAGTCAATTTTCCTGGATGTATGTTATTTTCATTATAACACACTGTCTCCTAGATTGAAAGCATTGTAAGGAGCTGGAGAAATGGCTCAGCAGTTATGAGAACTTGTTGCTCTTCCAGAAGACCCACCTTTGATTCCCAGCACCCACATAGCAGCTCACAGCAGTCTTAACTCCAGTTCTGACAGATCTGATGCCCTCTGCTGACCTTCACAGGGTTCAGGCATTCACACGGCAAAGTCATACACATGCAGACAAAAAACACCATACGCAAAAGATAAAATAGAGTAATAATTGTAAAAGTTTAAACAAAGTTTTGTGAGATCAAAAATCTTCATTTGGAGAGGTGACTAATTAGTAGGGTGCTTATCTAGAATGCAAGAAGCCCTGGGTTTGACCCCTAACTAATATATACCTATAATTCCAGCACTCCAGAGGTGGGATCAAAAGGACCAGGAGTTTGAGGTTATCTTTGGCTACACAGCAAGATTCAGGCCAGCCTGGGATATGAGACAATGTGTCACAAAATAAAAATAAATAATAAGCATCTCTCTGATTCTAGTATCAGAATGGAAGTTGTTCTTTATTCAGAAAAGGAGAATCAAGAGGGGGTTTTAAGGGTTTTACTGGTTTGTGGAGTATTTCGTGTGCGCGCGCGCACACGTGTGTGTTTGTGTGTGTGTGTGTGTGTGTGTGTGTGTGTGTGTGCGCGCGCGCGCGCGCGCGCGCGCGCGTGCTTAGAATTAAAGGATTAGGACCCTACGTGTGCTAGTTCTATATCAGAGCTACATTCCCAGCCCTGGAATTATTGACGAGAGTAGAAATAATATCGGTGACAGTGGAATAGAGTATGAGCAAATCACATTTTTTATTGCATCTAAGTTTCTTGAGTTGATAAATGGGAAATGATGAAATAGATAAAGCTCAAAGGAACACTAGACAAATGAATCTAGTGTTTATGACAATTTGACAGAGGAATACTAAAACTGCTCATATTTTTCAACTATGTTAATAAGACTATGGTGCAAACGCCCAGGAACAATAAATACTCAAAATATTCGTAGACAGGACTATGGACAAAAGAATTGTGTATCTTCTCCAAATGCAATGTAAGAGCACTAGGCAAAGGGGCTGGACTTCAGCTACTGCTATAGTTTGGATCTTAAAGTCCTTCAAAGGCCCACATGACAATGAAGCCTTTGTGAAGTATGAGCTAGTGGGAAGTTGTCAGTTCATTGGAAATTGACCATGTAGGAACTAGTAGGAAGCAAGCCTTTGCTCTTTGTCTGCTTGCTTCCAGTCAATAAAGTAAGCAGTTTTGCTTGGCTCTCCACTCCCACCAGGATATGCCCTCACAAGGCTAACATTATGAACTGAGAGCTCTAAAACTGTGATCCAAAATAAACCATTTCTCTTAATAAGATAATTCTCTTGGGGTCTTGATATGGTAACAGAAAGTTGACCCACATAGCTACTACCAATACTATCAAGAGTGAGTTCCAGACCAGCTAGGAATACATAGGGAGACCACATCTCAAAAAACACAAACAGCATGGATGGTTTAATGAATGGTAGAAGCTTGAATGAAAAGACATTACATATGGTGCCATGTTCTAGAGAGTTCAAAAAAACCAAGTTTGTTTAGGAATATATGTGCTAAGGGTATTTTGTTTTAAAGGAGGGGAATGAATGTAAAATTCAGAATGCTCATTATTTTGGTGAGAGAGGAAGAAATTATGAAAGAGAGCCAGCCTCTGTATGTTTATATTTTAGTATTCTTCACAGCCTACATATTGGTTATATGTTATATTTATTACTTTATATATGAAATATCATCCGGTAAAAACTTTCAGGGAAAAATATTTTGTCTTCCATCGTATTGTAGGGCAAATTCTCAAAAGATCCTAAGGATGAATTGATGTTGGGGCTCAATGATCAAGCACTTGCTTAGCATGCATAAGGTCCTAGACTAGGCAATCTGCAGCCATTGAGAGAAAAGTCTTAGACATGATCTTGGGGTTTTTTCATGATAAATTAAAGATATGTAAGAATTCAGATGGCTCAGTGGTTAGGAATTGTTACTGCGCTAGCAGAAGGCCTGAGTTTGGTTTCTAGCATCCATGTGGCAGCTGACAAACACCTGTAACTACAGCATCAGGGAATCTGGCTCCTTCTGACCTCTGGGGGCTTCTGCATGCAAGCTACATGTACATACACTCAGGCACACATATATACACATAAAATGAGAGAAACATTTAGAGAAAAAATACTTGAGATGCTCTGGACATGGTGATACATGTTTGTTATTTCAGCATTTGGAAGGAGAAAGCAGGAGGATCAGGAGTTCAAAGCCAGCCTTGGCTACTCAGAAAATTTGAGAAAAGACTGAGCTACAAGAAACTATGTCTCAAACACACACACAGACACAGACACACAAACACACACACACACACACACACACACACACACACACACAAGAATTGAGAAGCCAGACATCAGACATGCAGGTAAAGTCTTTAAATTTTGGTGCATTGGACCAATAAGGCATTTCTGCAGCTAACCTTTAAAGCAGCCCTCTCCGCTGACACAGCAGTTTTGGAATGTCCCAAATCACCCTCCCAACTCTATTCTTGCTCATGCTAGCTAGGCGGCTCCCTTCCACCAGATAAGACCGTTTGACAGTTCGGGTAATCACTCCGAGAATTTATCCGCCAGAACAAATCCTCAATCTGGAACATTGGCCAGGTATTTTTCAAAAACTGGGAAAATAACAGCATCATCCACAGCTGGCACCATTCTTGGTGTCCTTGATGCTCCAAGGTAAGAGTTCATAAAATAATGGGGAAGTATTAGCAAAGCCTTGGGGGATATGCATTTATGATTGAGAGTTGTCCTGAGAACAATTCCCCACATGGTTATGATCCATTTTCAAGGAGCAGTGGGACCATTTGATGTGCTTTTCCATCCTTGTCTGTATGTTAGTCTCAGGGTCAGTGAAAGCGGAAGGGGGCGAAGGGGGAGAAGGCAGGAAAGGGGAAGTGGAGAGAGGGAGGTGACAAGAAGGAAGAGGGCAATAGAGAGGGGGGAGGGGAAGGCTAGTGGAAACAAGATGTGGGGATGGGAAGGTGGGGCGATAAGTCACATAGACTGAATGATCACATTCACATAAATCATCTCACTGCAGTCTCATTCTTGTGAGGAAGGCCAAGAAGTTTTGACCCACCAAAGAGAGAAGTTCTAGAGAACTGGGGTGTGGCTCAGTGGTAGAGTGCTTGCCAATGCCAGACATGAGACCAGACCCAGGCTTGAATCTCTAACAGCAAATAGAGAGAGAGAGAGAGAGAGAGAGAGAGAGAGAGAGAGAGAGAGACTTTAGTGATGGCCTAAAAGTCACACTGTCAATATATGATTATCTTAAGAGTTTCTACTGCTGTGATAAAACACCAGGACCGGAAGGAAACTGGAGAGGAAAGGATTTATTTGGCTTACAGGTTATAGTCCATCACTGAGGGATGCCAGAGCAGAAAGTCAAGGCAGAAACCTGGAGGCAGGCACTGGAACAGAAACCATGGGGGAAAGCTGCTTATTGACTTGCTACTCCTAGCCTGTTCAGCCTGTTTTTTTATACAACTCACAACTAACAGCCCAGGGATGGTACCAGCCACAGTGGGCTGGGCCCTCCAGCATTAATCATTAATTAAGAAAATGCCCTACAGGCTTGTCTACAGGCCAATCTGATTTTTCTCAATTGTGGACCCCTCTTCTCAGATGAGTCTAGCTTGGATCAAGTTGATTAAAAAAAAAAAAAAAGACAGTGACCAAATTGAACTGCAGCTCTTTCTTCCTGTGAATCAAAAGTGCTTCTAGTACCCACCTGAGAAGAGCTCAAGTTCCGAACATAAAATGAAAGCCTTATGGACCAGGGGGCTGTGGTACAGAGATGAGAAAGGATCGAACATGAACCGTGGAAACGCTCATCTTAAAAGAGAAGAATGATCATTTTGACTAGTTTTGTTAACAATTCCATCAGACAGGAGGTGGCCAAAAGAAATGGGACAGGTGATTCTGAACTGCTGACGACAGTCAGCTAAACAGAATCAGGATGAACTTTTGAAGGAAGGGACTAGCTTCACCTGAAAACCTAAAAGGAAAAGAAAGTGTAACTGGCCTCAAAATAAGAAAACACATTGCGGGGACTGGAGAGATGGCTCAACACTTAAGAGCACTGGATGCTCTTTCAAAGGACCCCAGTCTGATTTGTAGCATCAGCATGGTGCCCACAACTATCTGTGTCTCCAGTTTCAAGGGATCTGACGCCGTCTTCTGGCCTCCACAGACACGAGACATTCGGGCAAACACAGCCACACACATAAAAATAAAAAGAAGAAAACACATTTCCATTGATTCAACTGTACAGTCACAGAAGAGCTAGTTATTAGGAGACTCTAATACAGGGCTCTAATTATCTAATGAGAGTATCACAAGGCCCTTTTAAAAACGTGAGATAGGGTCCCACACTATCACTCAGGCTGGCCTCAGACTTACCACAGTCTTCCTGCCTCCATTTCCTGAGTGCTGGGATTAGAGGCATCAGCTACCATGCGTAGCTGTAATGCAAATTAAGAGTAAAGTAGAAGAGAATGCAGCAGCACATGCCTGTGGGCTCAACACTAGGGAGGCATGAGTTCAAGGTCAGTCTGAGCTACATAGTGGGTACTATGCCAGCCGGTATTATATAATAACATCTAGCCAAAGAGAAAATAGGGGAAAGATTAAAGAATTGTCTTCCGTGAGCTAGTATTCAAAAGGTTAAGAAGTGAGTATAGGTATGGAAAAAAAAAAAACCCGCCTGGATTTGAGTATGTCTTATTCTTTCCCTGAGCATCTATCTTTCCAATATCTCTTGTGGTTTAAAATGTCTTTTAATAAATCTCCAAATCCCACCCCCAAAAATGAATGAAAGGATCAGACATGGCCAAATAACCTGTCCCTGACTCATTGTGACTCCAGAGAGGACGTCACACAAAAACAAGTCAGGCTATGGGTAGAGTGCTAAACCGTCTCTCATCTCTGTCCTGGTCTCCGATCAGAATGCCCCACTTAAGTTCCTGTCTGAAACTGCTCCTCAGCGTTCACTGGTGTCCAGGCCCTGAGGTGAAGGAGAGACAGGAGCTCTCGGCCTTTCTATACAACCCATCCAAGGTTCCCACTGCGGGTGAGCAGTCACAGAGAGGCAGAAGATGCAAGGCCTGGCGGCATGGTTCATCATCTGGAGTCCTGCCAGGAAACTTATGGAACACTCCCAGAGGTGAGTGAGAAGGCTTCCTAAAGAACTCTCTGTAAGGCCAAGGGAAACTAACAAGCTACTATGCAGTATCGTGGGGTTAGCAACTCCTGAGGAGGGAACAGTGGGAGGGGTACCCACAGGTACCACCAGTCTCTGTGTGCCCTGGAACCACATCCGTCAATGTAGGAATAAAAGTGACCACTATGAGGCATAATTATTTTTGAGACAGGGTCTCACTATGGAGACCACACTGGCCTCCAACTCCCAGACCTCTGCCTCCCTCTCTACCTCCCAAATTCTGGGATATAAAGGCATTGATTTAATCTCGGTTGTTAACTGGGCAGGATCGACAGTCACCAAGGGGCCTCCCCTCTGCCCGTGTCTGTGAAGGCGTTTCTCCATTGGGTCCACTGAGCTGGGAAGACCTACTCTAAATATGAGTGGCAACATTCTGTGGGCTACAGTCCCACACTAAATAAAAAAGAAATCCAGTTGAGCAACAGAATTCATCCCCCTTAGTTAATGACTCACTCTCCTGCTGCCACACCTCCCCCACCAGGATGGACTGTACCCTCAAACTCCCTTAAGTCACCTCTGCAGGTGACTGTCAGAGCAACAAGGAAAGCTGTACAACAGCCCACAAGAAGGCAAGGCAGGAACCATAATATATTATCTGCCATTCTCTACTGCGCTTCTGTGATGTCCTGTGGGAGCTGTCCATTGCCAGAGAGCAAATAAGTCCAAAGATGTGGTCCATGAAGCAAGGCAGAGAGGAATGGAAGCTGGTGGCCATGGGGCACGAAACGGGGGGCAGACAGAGAGTAGTCAGCATAATCACTGGAAAATTATGTGTAAGTAAGAACCTAGCTATGAGGATATTCATCACAGCATTGTTTATAAAGGCAAATATATGGAAATTACCTAAATGTTAGACAGGGGGAAATCTGTGATACTCACAGTGGGGCAAAGGCTGTCTTGCCTATTTTTATAGATAAACTCCAGCAATTGGAATAATGTCTTCCACAGAAAATATTCATTAAACATTAAAAATGCAGGTGTGGGGGTATGTTTCCTGACACAGAAAAATGTTCATGATTCAATTTCTAAAACAAGAAGAAAAGGTCACAAAATTATGTGGTAATGATCCCATTTTCCTTCTGAGCTTGCTACATGCATAAATACAGGATGATAGTTTAGGAAAGCAATACGAAGATAGAATGACTACTCATGTTCTGAGTGAACAAGTAAGGCTATTTTGTTTTCTTTGGGGTTAGTGCATGCATTTGCTTTGTTTGGGGTTCATATGTGCTTGTGTGTGTGTGTGTGTGTGTGTGTGTGTGTGTGTGTGTGTGTATGATTTGGTTTCTGACTTTTCTGTACTATACAAAGACTGCTTTTGTAATAAAAAAAAAATGCGACTTTTTCCTCTTTTATTCATCAAACAGTGTTGTTTGTTTTCCTTTCCATTTCTTATGTCACCTCTTGCTCCATAACCTTGAGAGTGGCAGCAGATGGTGTGGCAGGCATGTAGATGGAGGGAGGGAGGGGAGGGAATCCCACCATATGGAAATCATGACTCATAGCTTTCGCATCTTGCTGAGTGCCCAGGACCGAAATACCAAAGAATGGCGGGGACCTAGGAAAACCTGCTGTTCCTGAGGCTGCAGTCCTAAGAAGCTTCGAATGAGATTGCACACTGTAAGATGCTATCAAGTGATTTTTATTTACTCTTTGATGTTTTGACAATTCTATATATGTATATCATGAATTTGGGTCATTGTCTATCTCTCCCTTATTCCCACACTCCTGCTGAACCTCTTCTTTTCCTAACAAGTCCTCCTCCTCCTCCTCCTCCTCCTCCTCCTCCTCCTCCTCCCCCTCCTCCTCCTCTCTTGCTTGTTGTTTTGGTTTTGTTTTATTTTGTGACCCACTGAGTTTAATTAGGGTTGCTTGCCTGAGCATGGATGGGGGGTTATTTACTGGAGCTTGGACAAGTTACCAGTGGCTACACCACCGAAGAAGATGATGTCCCTACCCCCAACAGCCATTAACTGTCAATAGCTCCTCGGGGACACTTGAAAGTATTTTTAGGCTGTATACGAAGCGAGATAAATAAGCAGGGAAGAAGATCGTTGCTGGGGAAGACATTTCATTACCAAGTAGCAGAAAGCACAGCTCCTGTGCCGCTTTCCTCTTCGTCATAAATAATACTTCCCTTTTTTCCTTCTCGATCACCACCATCATCATCCTCATCCCCATCATCACCAGAAAAATCAGCAGGACCATTACCAGTGTAACATCTTCCAAAAAGTACCACCATTATTACTAGGCTCTGTTCCCAGTAGTAATGTTCCTAAGAACAATAAATATGCCATCTGCGTGTGTACATTGGAACACTATGCACATGGCCCTTTGTAGCTCAGTAAATTCAAACTGAGCTAACGAAGATGAAGTCATTGTTATCAAATGAGGGGATAATGTAATGCTTGAAGGCTAATATACTAGATGAAAAGTTTTGGGACATTTTAAAAAGAAGAGTAGGAACTTCTGAATAATGTACCACTTGATATGCTTATACATATTTATTTGTAAATTTTACGCATTCTATTACTATAGCACAAGGTTATATGCATGATAACATACACAGAAATTTCAAGGTTCCTCTGCATATTCTGCGTAGGAAAGCAAGCACTATCCTGAATGACAGTATCACAATCAATAGTCTTAGAAATAGACATAGAAAAGGAGCTAGAAGCAACTATAGAAGATGAAATATAGGTGAGGTCAAGCCTTGGGTTTGGATTCCTAACTGAGCACAAGTCAAGGCATTTAACAGGCAGGTACACTATTGTCGTACTAGCATACCACTGCCAAGTGACCTCGGGGTCTAGTCATTTAACATGGGTGGACTGAGCAATAAGCAGCATTTAAAGAAGAGCTAACCTTGACAATTACTCAAATGCACCAGATGGTGCCCCATTCTCTCTACTATCGCTGCTTAGCATTGCTGTATTAAATTACTGTATTTTCTTTCTAGGGAATTCTTGGAACAAAGTAAGGTTTCAGAGGGCAGAAGCAGTATGTGCCTGTTCCCGTCACATTTGGAAATTGCCTTAATACCAAGGCTGGCAGAAATTCTCTCAATTACCCTGGAGAGTCTGCTTCTCATCCCTGTGGAGACCTGTAGCTTACTCTGGGTTGCTGGTTATTAACCACAAAAAGGGGGTGGAGGAAGGAGGCATCTTTGTCGATTCCCCAGTCTAGTTTCCTTTCACAACTCACATACATTGATGTCATCATTTTTGGTCAAATTACAAGTTTTATATAGAAACTGTTATCACCAATGAATGTTACCTCCACACACCATACCTCCCAACACATATGACTGGGACAACCAGAGTATACTCGAAGTAAAATAACCTTAGAGTTGTGACAGCTTTATGGAAAGTGGTCTGATAATGTTGGAATTCATAAAACAATACCCAGAGAGTGGCACTTTGGCATGATGATACTTCACACTGAAAGAGTTTAAGAAGGAGTAGATATAGAGATGGACTTTCTCGTTAGTTCCCCTAACTGCCTAATGTTCAGAGCTTCCAGATGATGTTCACTGGCTTAGAATCCCTTCCCCTAATATTTGATCAACCAGAAGAAAATGATGAATGTGGCAGAAAGGAAGTCAGGAGTTGACACCATACCCATAGCCCAAATAGATTTTGTCCCAGATCACTGTTCAATCCCAGGGCCCCTTAATCACACGTAAATTGCCTAGACTCCCTACCACTGCGTTCTCACCTATGCAGGGACTGTCATCAGGTTATAAGATAATTACTGTGGTGTTCCCATATGTGTAACCAATTTGTATGGTCTTTCCCCTATTAAACGACTGTCTTTTCATTTCCATAGGCTTAAATGGTATAATCTTCAGAGGATAGAAAGTTCCCCCCAATCCCTACAACAAAGTCAAAAGAATCAAAACTTTGGAGTCACAATTTTAGGATGGCCTCTTCCATCTGGCATTGAGCAAGCCATGCAGCTTCTCCATTATGAAAAGCAGTTAGTGGAACGCCATAGTACCAGCTTCCTAAATTGTAAGCCTGCACCAGAGCTGACATTGCATAACTGAATGGAAGGGCATGAAATTTTGAGAATAAAAGGTGTCTGAATTCACAGAGACTGAAAACTAAACTGAAAATCAGACACATTGTGAATCCAGTGTTTCTGGCGGCACTCACCCATGTTGCTTTGCACAGCTTCACTGCAGCCTTGGTTCTGAACAGACACACGAACATGTGAATATGTCGTACTGCACATGCTGTCGCACCGTGAGACACCAAGGATGCTTCCTGAAACATCTTGATTCAGATTTGAAGCACTGTATGTCATGAATTTCAGTGTTTTCAGTCCATACACAACATTTTCTGCCCTTATAGAAACATAATGGTTTAATTATAGAAAACAAAGACTTAACATTTCCCTATCATTCTTTAGCTTGTAAGTATCCAATTAACATAACTATGATTGTATTGTGTTAGAATGATTTTTAAAATTGCTGTTTGAGTTGCTGACTTGAGTTTCATTAAAAAAATAATCTAAAGGCTTTTGTCTTGGGATTAGGATAAAATTTCCAATAATTCTGAAATGGCCCTAAGCGTACCTCAGCCATATTGTAACTATATATTTATGTGAGCAGCACTCTCAGCACTGAGGATTATAAAAGCAAAATATCCCTAGTCTAGGGTCCCAGACTATAAACAAGATCCAGGGGTACTTGGAGGGAATGGACGGAATTGGTGGTGTGAATCTGGGGTCCCTACTAGAAGACGGGGGAATTGGAGAAAGAGCAGAAAGGCAGCTATGTGACATGTAGTCCTCAGGCAGGTCACGGGGCGGGGGGGATGTGTGAAGTGCTGTCTGTGTGTGTCTAGGTCTCCTACCTGGAGAGGGGTGGTCCTCAGGTTGCACACGTGGCTGGGTAGAGTTGACTTGGCAGTGTGAGTTTTGTCCAGCATCA
Source organism: Peromyscus aztecus (assembly GCA_902168405.1). NCBI lineage: Eukaryota > Metazoa > Chordata > Mammalia > Rodentia > Cricetidae > Peromyscus > Peromyscus aztecus. The sequence goes on from CABHPQ010106469.1 coordinate 18,172, forward strand.
CATCCCTGTAGAGCTTCCTCTGAGCATCATCAGGGTACTGCTCCTCCTCCTCCTAGGTGAAGTCCACAGACAAATCCCCAGACTCCACATATGTGCTCCTTAAGTCATGTAGAGGGCTGGGCAATCACAGCATAGCACTCAGTGTTCACTTTCCTATGGACTCCAAACTCCTGCTAAATATACAGAGTATTAAACCGACTCCTAATGGCTTATAGTTATACTCACAGGTTAACCCATCTCTCAACTGTCATCAGAGAAGTTTCTTTTGCAACAGATAGCAATTAACACAGAGACCCACAACTAGATAAGGTGCAGAGAATATGAGGCTGGGGAGTGCTTAGCCCTAAATGGAAATTCTGTGTCACACTCCCTTTTTCCAAGGCTCAAGAATCATTTCTGATGAGAAGGTAGAAAAATTGTAAGAGCCAGAGGCAGTGGGTGACCACAAAGAGACAGTGTCTTCTGGACATAGCAGGGCAGCTGCATATGTGAGTTCACAACAGCTGTGACAGCATGCACAGGTCTTGTGCAAGCTCAAGCCAGAGAATGTCCCAGCATGGAGAAGGGAGGTGGGCATGAAGTCTCCCACCCCTAGCTGAAAGAGCTATTGGCAATGATAGCTCCTGGGAGAGGGAAAGTCAGCTTTCTTTAAAAGTGTGGGCCCTGGTAGGGGAGAAAGAGAAAGAGAAAGCCCACTCATCCAAAAATAATTTGGGCAGCACAAATTGGACTTGATGTGCTTATTATTATTATTATTATTATTTCATTTTGTTACTTAAATTTTTCGTTTATTTTACATCCTGACCACAGCTCCTCCTCCCTCCTACCCTGCCCTCCCCCACCTCCCCTCTGCCCTCCCAACCCACCCTCCTTCCTTTTCTGTTCAGAAAGGGCAGGCCTCCCATGGGTATCAACAAAGCATGGCACATCAAGTTGAGGTAGGACTAAGCACCTCCCCTTGTATTAAGGCTGGGTAAGGTGACCCAGAATTAGGAACATGTTCTCCCAGCCAAAACGTTAGGGGCAGGCCCTGCTCCCACTGCCAGGAGTCCCACAAGTAGATCAAGCCGCACAACCACACAACTGTCACACATATGAACAGGGCCTGAGTCGGTCCCATGCAGGCTTCCTAGCCGTCAGCACATAGTCTGTGAGCTCCCATGAGCAGGCCAGTTGCTTCTGTGGGTTCCTTTGTGGTGATCCTGACTCCCCTGGCTGGTCTAATCCTTCCTCCTCTCCTCAACAGAATTCCCTGGGCTCTGCCCAGTGTTTGGTTGTGAACCTGCATCTGTTTCCATCAGTTACTGAATGCAGGCTCTCCGATGACAATTGGGATAGTTATCAATCTGATTACAAAAGATGACCAGTTTAGGCTATGGTTAGTGTAGGAGTGGATCTGGGAGGACTTGGGGAAGAGGTATGCCTATAATCAAAACATATTGTACAAAACTCTCAAAGAATTAATAAAAAAATTTAAAATATATTCATCAACTCTGAAAAACATTGAAACAACTCTATGTCATGTAGTATCAAATAATTTTGGTAATAAGCAAACATAAAAAACACTCTCATTAGTATGTAAATTTGCTTTCATCTTTGATAAATGGTAATATGAAATATGTATACCAAAGAACTGTTTTGGTTTTGTCAACCTTTCCTCAAGAATGGTTGTAAGATACATTTCTTTATGATTTGTTAGCAATAAATACTTGATTTTTATAACTATTTTATATACCTATACATCTGGAATTACATAAAAATTTCTTGGGTGAAAAAGAGTCGTGAATGTTCGAGGAAGTTTGAAGCCTTATTTTAGGATCACTGAGCAGTGGTAACATTTGTGGTACATGAGGCACAGGATCCAGGCTTATCATTCACTTACTTGATCTTCCTAGTGGATGTGAGTACCTAAGGCATATGTTAAATATACAGATTCTTGGGGATGGAGAGATGGCTCAGTAGTTAAAAGCACTTGCTATACTTGCAAAGGACCTTGGTTTGGTTCTAAGCATAGACATGGTGGTTCACAACTGTGGTGGTTTGAAAGAAAATGGCCCCCAAAGAGAGTGGCACTATTAGGAGGTGTGGCCTTGTTGGAGGAAGTGTGTCACTGTGTGGGGGATTGGCTTTGAGTTCTCTTTTTTCTCAAGCTTCCCTCAACATGACTGTCAGTTGACTTCCTGTTGCCTGAGTCAAGATGTAGGACTCTCAGCTCCAGCACCAGGTCTGCCTGCTCCCTGCCCTGCTCCCCACCATGATGATAATGAACTGAACTTCTGAAATTGTAAGCAAGCCCTCTAAATGTTTTCATTTATATGAGTTGCCATGGTCATGGTGTCTCTTCACAGCAATAAAAACCTAAGTAAGACAAAAAAAATCTGTAACTCTAGTTCCAAAGATTTCAATATCATTTTCTGGTCTCTGTGGGCACCATATGCACAAGGTGCACATATATAAATACATGCAGCAAGACACTCATACATATGATATAAAATAAATAAGACTTTTTATTTTAAAAAAAAATGGATTCTCGCCAGGCGATGGTGGCGCACGCCTTTAATCCCAGCACTCGGGAGGCAGAGGCAGGCGGATCTCTGTGAGTTCGAGGCCAGCCTGGTCTACAGAGTGAGTTCCAGGAAAGGCGCAAAGCTACACAGAGAAACCCTGTCTCGGAAAAAAAAAAAAAAAATGGATTCTCAAGCTTTTACCCTGAAGATTAGGATGCCATAAACCAAGGGACAGTCTCTGTTTCTGAGGAATCTGGTTTGTGGTTTACATTGCTTATTTATTTATTTTAGATAGGGTCTCATGTATCCCAAGATGGTTTCAAAGTCATCATCCTCCTGCCTCTGTTTCCCGAGTGCTGGGATTGCTGGTGTGCACTACCATGTCCAAATCTAATCTGTGTTTTAAGGAAACCCTCTTCCTCCCATGGGAACCGTAATAGCAATAGTTATTTGCTTATCATTGTTGTGACCGTTGCTATAGCTATTTTTATTTTCTGTACAAGCCTCCCTCTTACACAGCTCCCCGGCCCCAGGGTGCCCTGATTAAGCTTCTACTCATTTTCTTCCACCCAAGGTGCTGTGCTTTCTGTTCCACTTGGACCTTCCATTCTCACCCACCAGCCAGCCTGCTCGCTGCCATCTGCCCAGTTTCGAAGTCCCGAGGGGATGGAGTCACAAAAAGCTTTCACTGAAAATCTGCTTGGGGAGTTGCCTGTATTTGATACTCTGGGATATTTCCTAAATGATATAAAAAAACAATAACAACAACAACAACAGTGAAAGCCATCCTAAATAACCACAGGCCTAGCCAGGTAGGGAATGTTTGGAGAAGAGAAAACTCAATTACTACCATTGCCAACTTGGTCATTGGAGATCTTGTTAAAAGGCATATTCTGTGCTCAGGCCTAAATAAGATGTCTGTATCCCCCATTCCACAGGCTCAGGGAACATCTCAGAAGAGAGTCCAGGAAAGAACTGAAGAGCCAGAGAAAATGGTGACGTGTTTTGAAATGTTGTCTTCTGGACCTGACATGGCCATTGTATTCTTGAACTCTTAGCAGTTGTGATCACCCGTACAAGACCGGCATTAGGTTAGAAGTCATTGTGACCCTGGCTAATTTCCACACTCCAGTGCCTGTCTACAATGGAGAGACTCAGGCCCACCATTGTTTTTGCCTAAAAATCAAATGATAGTTCAGTTTCTTCTCGCTCTTCCTATCTAGAAGCCATCTGGGGGTGACTTCACACTGTGATTCTAGCTACCCCAACAGCTACCAAAGTGTCTGAAAGCAGATCCTCACTTGAGAATTATCCCAAAGGATGGATGCTCTAGTGACCCTGTTAAGAGAGTTTAGCAGACCTTGATTTGGACATTTTAAAAATCTACTGTGTTCTGGCTTCTCCCAGGTCCCTGCTTAGGACATATAATACTAGTAATGCTTGCCTTTGCTTCTCACATCTCTCTCCAGGCACTAGTCAAGGACTTCCTTTCCTCCCTACATCTGGCAGTTATACAAATAAAACCGTTGATGCACTTAGGGGGTCTTTTAGATAGGCTCACTAAAAGGTCACCCCAACTGCTACACCCAGTACCTTCATTTACCTCAAAGAAGCCAAATAGGTCACCACCCCAATTCCCTAATGGCAATGAAGGTTTACTCTTCAGAGGGGGGATGATGAGAACAGAAGGTAGAAACTGGACAGTCAGGTCATGACAGGGGCCCCAAAGCAGCAGTTCTAGAAATGTCCTTGGTTCTCTGTCCAAGAATTCCAGAAGGGAGTTGTGGTTTCTCATCTCCTCCTCAATGAGCACCCTGCCTAGAGGCCATATGTGTGGGTGGACGTGTGCGTGGGGACTAGACCTCCAGTCCAGACACTGATCCCTTCTGGTGGGCAGCCTTGGAACAGGATCTCCAGATTTTCATGGTGAAAATAGGTTATAGATATCTCCCAACTTCAGTCCGTCTCCTAAATAATTTAAGGGTTACTCCTTTGGAGGAGAGATATTGTCTCCTTCTTTAAGCGTTAATCTAATTGAGCACATCTATGAGGAACACAGGCATCCTACCAGAGTTTAGACCACAGAAAATGTCTCCCCCTTAAGCCCCTGGAAAGCATTGGCTTATGTCTATAGTTCTTAGAAGAGAGTTTGTGAGGGACCACGTCCAGGACTTTAGGCCCACCTTAAGCCATGCTAAAGACATAGGTGAAGTAATTATCCCGTTAATGAGATGGCATATATTTTCCTTCCCAGAATTCCTGTCCCTAGCACAGTCCCCTATGAAGCTCCATGAAATTCTTCTGGGTCAGCCCAGCCTTCTGAGTCCTGACTCAGAGGTACAAGGTTTCTTTTTGCTCTTTTTGTTGTGCTTTGTTCCTTTGTTCCTTGGATGTTGTCCAGAGCCTAAGAATGCTTTTTCTGGTGCTTTGGACTCCCTTATTTGAAAGTCCCCCTCCTCACCATGTGTCCCCTCACCATGTGTCTCCTCACCATGTGTCCCCTCACCACGTGTCCCCTCACCACGTGTCCCCTCACCATGTGTCCCCTCACCACGTGTCCCCTCACCACGTGTCCCCTCACCATGTGTCCCCTCACCACGTGTCCCCTCACCATGTGTCTCCTCACCACGTGTCCCCTCACCATGT
>CABHPQ010106470.1:0-14860 GCA_902168405.1 Peromyscus aztecus
CTCCTGCCTCATCTGCACAGATGGAGGCCCAGGTGGTGCCATCTGCTCTGGGTGACAAGGGTGGCCTCGGGTTTCAAAAGTCAACCTGTCTCTTGTCACTCTGCCAGGATTGTAGCTCTCATGCGTCCATTCTTCCTCCCAAGCTCAAGGTACACTCTTTTTCTGTCACACAGGCAAGGCCCCACACTAAAAGCCACTTCCGAGGGGACTAAGGATTCCCACTGCATCTTCATTGTGGTTCTGCCCACAAAGTGGTTATTCTAAAGCTATTTGCTCACCAATCCATTCCCTCCTCAAAAACCTTCAAGCAACCCCCTAAGCATGCAACCTACAGGTGAGAGACTCCCACAGCAGGGCCTGGCAGTCACAGGTCTGTACAGAGGGCCTTCCTCACCCACAGCCTGAGCTGAGGTATCCAGATGTGTCGTCGGTCACAGTCCTCTGCCACGCCATTTCTCGTCTGTGGGATTCTTCCCCATTTCATTTTTATTAATGTTTGAATTGTGTGTGGTGTGTGTGTGTGTGCACGTGTGTGTGTGCACGTGTGTGTGTGTGTGTGTGTGTGTGTGTGTGTTTGTGTGTGTGTATGTTTCCTTTATCAACCTCCACCCTGTTTCACTGAGACACGGTCTCTCGCTGAACCTGAAACTAACTCATTCAGTTAGCCCAGCTCAGCAAGTCTGCCTGTTTTTGTCCCCCACCCTTCGCACTAGGTATCAAACTCAGGTCCTCCTGCTTAGGCAACAAGCACTTTACCGAGTGGGCCATCTTCCCAGCACTTTTTGAATTTTGAATATTTCAACCCAAATGTCACTTAATTTCCTAGTGACTTACTCCTTCTACTCTTTTACAGAAGCCGTGTTTCATCCTAGATTACATTCTTTGAGACTCAGTCCCATGAATTTGAGACTCAGTCCAATGAAATTCTAAAGCAGATAGAGCCACACGTGGAGAAGGATTTTTGCTTTATCCATATCCCACATCAACTGCACAGTCTGCCGTGTTAGCTGTTGCTGAAGTGCACGTCTGGATACTTAGGATCTGTGATCATAAGGTCCTGTGAAATCTTGTAGTTAAAAAGTGTATATTTCGGCCGGGCGGTGGTGGCACATGCCTTTAATCTCAGCACTCCGGAGGCAGAGCCAGGCAGATCTCTGTGAGTTCGAGGCCAGCCTGGTCTACAGAGCAAGATCCAGGACAGGCACCAAAACTACACAGAGAAACTCCATCTCAAAAAAACAACAAAAAACTATATATATATATATATAAAAATTATATATATTTAATGTTAAATATTAAATTAATTTTAAATATATAAAATTTAAATATATAAATTTAAATTAATTTTAAATATATAAAATTTAAATATATAAAATTTATATATATATATATAAAATTTCTATTGGCTCATCTGGTGTGGAGAATCGCATCCACTAGAGATTACACAGCTCACTAGCGCCCCCTGACCTCCAATACCACCCTCTGCAGGCCTCACTGCAGTAGAACAACAGACCAACAGGTGGCCTGAACATAACACAGCAGCAGGGCGCCTGCAGGTGGATGTGCCCGTTTCACAGGCTGTCTGTCACATTAGTTGAGCCAAGCCCTGCAGTTGTGGCCTTGGTGAAGCAGAGCATGGGGTAGCTGTGTGGCCCATGAGGTTTTCTTTGTCGTCATCGTCGTAAAGCGTGTTCTCTTTAAGTAGGTACTCGTTTTCACACTGACCTCATGGCCATGGAGGGACAGACCCTGAGTTCATATGGTGCTCTCTCCGCTCCCAATGCCTAAGACAAAGTGTAGGGATGTAGGGAGGGCCAAGGAGCAGCAGAAGCACGTGATGTGAAAGGAGGATCCAGAAGAGAAACCCACTTCCTCATTCTCAGCAGAGTCCTGAAATGGACAGAAAAGGGGGGAGATGCCGACAGTCCGCCCCTTGGATATATGTCTTACATGGGGACAAAGCGGTCCCCTACAGCCAGCCTTCCAAGGACCTGGAGTCCTAGCTGGGAGACATTCAGCATACTGCATGCTTCTGGGCTAGGCTGCGGATCCATGGCCTCCCGATGGATGCTTTGAGTCATGGGACCGGCGGCCCTGACCCTGGGGGTAGGAGGCAGAACTTTACCACGAACTCTATCTCCGCCTCTTCACTTATGTAAATTGCTTTTACACCACAGGTCACAAATCAGCAGGAGCCGCTGTTACTTCACATGCTGGTGAGGAGTCCAAGTCATAAAGCCCACTGGTTTCATCTGTCTTCAGCAGGGGCTCCCTGGAGCGGATGCTGGAGCACCAGAAGCATCATGCAGGCTCATCAAGAAAGGGAATAGAATCAAAGTCCAGGCCTGGCTATGTAGGCATGAGCCCAGGTTTGAAAAAAAAAAAAAAAAAAAAGGACTGTGGAAGCTCCGTGTTTAAAAAGTAAGTTAAAACGGGGCTGGGAGACAGCTCGGTGGGTAACGTGTTCCCTGCACAGCCTGAGGACCTGACTTTGGATCCGTTGTAATCCCGGTGCTGGGGAAAGTGGGGAGCATCTGGCAGATCCGGGGAGCTCGCTGGTGAGCCCTTCTAGCTGGAACGGTGAGCTCCAGGCTGGGTCAGAGACCCTGCCACAAAAAAATAAGAGGGAGAGCACTAAAGTTGACTTTTGGCCTCCACACGACACACCATTGCATACCCACACACACATGTGCATGGGTACATACACACACACACACACATACATACACCATACACCCATACAGTGTTTCAAGACAGGGGCAACAGAACACTGAACAAAAGCAGGCCTTTCTGTAACTACACAGAATACATGTTCCAGAGGCCAACCTAGCCTATATCTGCCACGGGCTCAGAGCTGGAGAGGCAGGACTTAATGGTTTGCAGGTCCTCAAGGAGGCAACTCTGAAGTCGAACGTTCTGGAAAGACTTCTTCAAGTGGTGGCTCCCAGGCTGTCTCTCCATTGCTTCAGCCCAGATTCCTGCCTGTGCCATACTGCACAGCTTCAAGTCCTCCATCTTCTGCAGTACGGGTCTCTGTGGAGTAGGTATGTCCGTTCTTATGCGAGCGAGGTCACCTTTGCTTTTCCCCAGTTACCGAGGGACCCAGAAAAAGAAGACCCATTTTCTCCTGGCTTTTACTTAACTATCATTCCATGCGTAGGTACTTGAATCTGATTCTCTGAGCATCCAGCGGTCTCCCAGGATCCTCCTGGCCTGGGCCTGGCCTGCGTCCAGCGCCGGGCTCTGTCTCTCCTGGGCTGCCCACTTGCTGTGCTGCTTTCTGCCCTGACTTTTCTTCAGATCCTGGAGCAGTGGCTTCTTGGGCACCTCTGTCCTTGGGGCGTCTTTTACCTGGTACTTGCTTCATTTCTTCATTTCTTCACCCACCCCACCCCCATCTTAGAGACATACTGTTTTTTTTTCAGTGCTTTAGATAACAACTTCCATTTTACAGTCAAAGAATTACTAAATATTTATGTAGGAAATGGCTGTGTTTCTGGAGCCCTTGGGGGAAGCATTCTCTGTTCAGCCACAAGAGTATCCCCCTAACTTCTGAAGAGGGCAGGAACCTATAGGCTCCTGAACCCCAGTGCAAGGGAACACCCAGCCTACGGGTCACTCCAGCCCCGAGTCCCAGCTCCCCGCCTCCTGACTTGGAAGTCAGAGTTTCACTTCCTTGACAAAGTATTCATTGCTGAAGGCTACTCCTGAGACTAAAATAGCTTTCCACGAAATGCTCAGAAAGCAGCTCCTTGCCTGTAAATGCTGTGATATTATAAGAAACATCCGTGTTTGTGTGCGGTTACGTCTCGTGTAACTGCCTCAGTGGGGCCTGCGAGGCCATCATGGCTCATTTCTGTCATTTCCAAAACCCGACGCTCTTTCACTATAATGTGGCACCTTCTCGGTTCTTTAAACTATTTTTCTCTTCAAGTTCTCATGAATTGATGGTTCCTGTTTTTCTGAAGGTGCCGTCGGAGCCTGCATTTCTGAGGGCTCACCACCACTCTTGTTTAACAGCTAGGTCACAGGCCCCAAAGTCCCCCTATGGCTGTGATGCTGCCGTCCCTTGGGAGGCTGACTGGTCCTGGCTCTGTGGAAACCATGGCTAGGACTGAGAGGCACTCACTGGCCCCCTGATGAACACCAACTTCGGGGAAAGAGAAAGGAAAGTGGCAGAGGGGGTGAAAGTTCAGATGGCGCAGGCGAGACTCGGGGCAAGCCGAGCTGCCGGGAGCCAGCAGCCCTGGGCTCAGAGCCCCCCCCCCTCCCCCCCCCCGGTGGACCCTGTGGGGGGCACCTTCCGTGGCCCACTAGAGAGTGCCTCATTCTGTATAAGGATGAGACACGTCTTTCCGTTTTCAGTTTCCCCCTATTTCCTTGGCAAATGTAAGTCCAAATTCTACTTTTCAACCTCGGATTGTCCCGCCACTTTTAAGAAATAATTTTTTTGAGATTATAATAGAATTACATTTTTGTTCCTTTCCTTCTTTCAGGTTGTCCCGTGTACCCACCCCACCTTGCTGTCTTTCAAATTCCTGACCTCTTTTTCTTTAATTGTTGTTACTTTTAAGAAAAATTAAGATAGAGAGGGACTATCTGATTCACCTAAATATTCAAAAAAGACTTCTTGCTAACAGGCTGACAGCACATTCACTCTCAGGAGACATCCTTTGAGGAGCTGATCCACACTGAGGTGGACCTGGGGGTCCTCAGAGCCTCCTTCTACACCTGTGAGTTACATATTCATGTGCTAGGACTGTGGCTGTGGAGTTCCACACAGCAGACATCCATCTCTCAGGCCAAGAGTCCAGAATCAAAGGCTCAGCCTGGCTAGGTGCCCTCCAAGAGAAGGGTCCTCTCCTGGCATTTTCTCTGCCTTCTTTTGATCCTCTGGCTGTGTCTTGGTGCCTCCAACCTCCCAGGCCAGGGCCTGGGTATGTATGTCCATCTGTCTGGTTGTTGTTTGTTTTCTTTTTGTATGAGTGTTTTGCCTGCAAATATGTCTGCACACCACATTAGCACCTAGTGCCCAGTGAGGTCATAAGAGGGCGCTGGATCTCCTGGAACTGGAGTTATAGCTGGTTGTGAGTTATGTAGGTGCTGGGAATAGAACCAGGGTCTTCTGGAAAAGCTGCCGGTGCTCTTAACCACTGAGCCAGCTCTTCAGCCCCAAGTCCCCTTTCCTAATGCCATCAGCCACACCGGATTAGAGAGAGGCTCACCTCACTCACTCCACAAGACCTTGTCCTAGGTAGTCACATCTGTGATGACACTGTTATGGCATAAGGACATGTTCTGGGCCGCTGGAAGCCTAAGAGTTTTCAGAGACACAGTCAATCCCAGACACACACTGAGGCCCTAACTGGTGACTCACAGCCTGTGACTCCTACTCACTTCTCTCCCACCAACCCACTCCCCTGAAAGCCACTGTCTTCTGCACCCATTTGCTTCCTGTTCTGCCAGCCAGCGTCAATGTCCCTGCTCAGAAGGCGTCAGATCCAAGCTGCCCATGGTGCGGAGCTTCAGTCGCTCAAACTGCTCTTGCTGAATAAAGCCCGCTCCTCCTTGGCTGAGCCTCCTATCAGTCTGGTCTCTGGAAGGAACCAGAAAAGCTAGACATCGACAACTCCTTATACCCGCCTGTCACCCATGGGTGCTCTGAGGGAACCTCCAGGAAGTCCCATAGGCCCTGTCTGCACACCAGTGGGGTGCTCAGTGCTGCGGGGGAGTCTCGGGACAGACACCAGCAGGCGGACGGCGAGCGTGTCTCAATCGCAGCTGAGATGGTCTTGATTCTGTCGACTTTGTAAATAGCACTTGTGCCAAGGGGACTCTGGGTGTCTGGGTACCTCGTGAAGCGCATGGCGCTCCATAACAGACTGTCACCCTCAAGGCTAGAGCACCAGCCCCCAGCCGCGCATCTGATGTTCACGCTAACGGAGGCGGCTCACCACTGTGGCCCCCAGGGACCAGGCTAGGGACTGGAGACCAGCCATCATGCTTTCCCTGTGGGCAAGAGCTTGTTGTCCATGATACCCGCCTCCTCTGGAGGGACTTTATCCTCTTGGCTTGGAGCCGGGGATACAGCTCATTTAGAAGAGTAGTTTCCTCGCATGTACAAAGTCCTGGGTTCAGCCACCAGCACCACATAAACTGACTAGGGTGGCATGAATACCGATTTATAGTTTTACTTTTTTTTTTTTTTGGTTTTTCGAGACAGGGTTTCTCTGTGTAGCTTTGCGCCTTTCCTGGGACTCACTCTGTAGACCAGGCTGGCCTCGAACTCACAGAGATCCGCCTAGCTCTGCCTCCCGAGTGCTGGGATTAAAGGCGTGCGCCACCACCGCCCAGGTATAGTTTTACTTTTTATCTTGTGGGGGAGGGGGGATGAATTAAAGCTAGAAGTTCTAGTCCTTCATTCACCTCATTTGCAGGTTCAAAGAGACCTCTTGTTTGACTCAAGAGCCACTGAGAAGGTCAGCCTGAGGTCAGTATGGTAGCCCTGAACCCCATTCCAGGTGTGGCAGGAAGGACAGCTGTGAAGAGGTGTGGCCTAGGACAGCCTAGGAGGCGTCACATCACATCTCCCATCCTGAGGCCTTCCCTGAGAGTCTCAGGGGTCAAGGAAAGACTGCCTTGGCCCAGGGCCAGGAAGACAGCCATCTTTCCTAGGAAATAATTCATCTCAACAGAGTTCTTGGAAAACAGAATCCAGAAATGCTGGGTGCACACAGCCCACTGGAGGTTCATGGTGACGAAGAATTCTGTATCCACCCTAACCCCTCACTCTCCACTTCTCATGGACCTCAGTTTCACCAGCTGCGACTTTCATGAGTGGAATAAGGTTAAATGGGCCTCTAGCACATGGGCATGACCCACTGAGGGTGCCTCCAGAACACCAGTTTCTTTCCATCCTGGTGCCAGGGGCCTTTCCAAAGAAACGTGATTCCCCACCTACAGTTTAAACAGCATGGCTGGTCTCTCTTACTGTCTGCGGGAGATGAAATCAAATCCTCAAACCCCCAAAGGGGTTTGATGGGAGCTTGGGGGGAGGGGGAGGGTGGGGGCAGCGGGATAGGGAAAGATGGAAGAGGGTGGAGCGGCGGGAAGTGGCCATGATTTTACAATGCGTTGGCTCAGACAATGCTTAGACTGTTTGGTGTCTAACACACACACACACACACACACACACACGCACGCACGCACGCACGCACACACACATGCACGCACGCGCACACACACACGCACGCGCACACACACACGCACACACACACACACACACACACACACACACACACACGCACGCACTCACGCACGCGCACACACACTCCTGTTTTAGCAAGGCATTCATCCCCTGACACTGACTTTCACTTGAGCCCCAGAAGTATGCAAGTTGGCATCCGGAAAATCTCATTATCCTTGATGCTGGAGGCAGGCAGGGGTAGGGTGAGAGGGGCTGGGAGCGCTGCCTGACTTTATCAGCTATACAGGGGGTCTCAGAGAGGTGGCCATGTGTCTGTCCTCCCTCCAGATGGCCATGGCTGTTCTGTCCAGAGCCCTGAGGGTGAGCTTTGTGTTGGACACATCCAGCAGATGAGAAATACTTTGGACAATTGAGTCTTAGGGAGACTTGTGCCACCCAGCAGGTTCATGGCTATGGTTGCCTATCTCATTGCTGGGTGGTGGCATTACACTCCCTCTGTGTCTCACACTGTCCCCCTTCCCCAGCATGACTGTGAGCAGGCACTTCTGGTGAACTTCAAAGAGCCCCCTCCCCTGCAGGGAGATGAGATGAGCCACCCAGCTGTCAGTCCAGCCTCAGCAGGCTGCCCAAGCTGGGGGCCGGAGAGATGGGTAGGTGGTTAAAAGCAGTTGCTGTTCTCGCAAAGGATTCTGGTTCCCAGAGGCACATTGTGAGGTTCACAACCACCTATAACTTCAGCTCTAGGGGATCTGAAGCCCTCTTTAGACTTCTGAAGGCACATGTACAAGTGTGGTGTACACACACACACACACTCAGGCTCACATACATGTACTAAAAATAAAATAAAGGAGAAGATAGCTCCAACTGGAAAGGTATCTCTGAGTGGAGGCACACACCTGCCACACGAAGTCTGAGACCAGAACTATACGCAGGTAACTAAAGCAACAGTGTGCAAAGGTCATGTCCCTGAAGGGAGACTTTTCCAGCTCCAGGCTGCAGTCCACCGTGGCAGGAAAGACACACCATTGGGAGCTGTAGGCACTTGCTTACATTGCATCTACACTCAGGAAGCAGAGAGAGGAATATGAGCATCCAGCTCGCTTTCTTCGTTTTCCACAGTCTAAGATCCCAGTCAGTAGAATGATGCTGCCAACATTCAGGGTGGGTCTACACACCTCAGTAAACCCAACCTAGAAACTCCGTCAAAGACGCGCTCCGAGGTGTGCCTACTAGATGATCTTAGATCTTGTCAAACGGGTGATGATAATCGCCACAGTAACTGACTGCCAAAGCCCCTGTACTTGAATAGAGAAGGTTGAAAGAAAGGCGGGGGATGAGGGATAGTCATGGGAGGAGGTTGGCTGAGCACCCAAGTCATTCCCACCTGCCCCAGGCATCTAGACAACCACGGTCACACATTCTATGGCACAATGTCCCCATCACTAACACTTACACAGCAAGGGCATTCCCTGTCTTCCCAGGGGCACTTGCAAATGTCGGGGTACTGGTAAACTTGAAGGTGATCTTCAGTGAAGTGCTCTGTCCCCAGCCTCCATAAATCCAAACGGCCATTTGATAAAGAGGCCAAGGGGATGTCTCTCCAATTCCACGTTTTATGGAGAACGTATGAGCTGTGGTGGCTGGTCTTGGTGGTCAACTTGGCACACCGAACAAGAAGGATGCTCAGCTGAGAAATTGCCTCCATCAGATTGGCCTGTGGGTACGTCTGTTGGGGAATTTTATCAATCGCTAATTAACACAGAGCTCAGCCCTCTCTGGGTTGGACCACTCCCTAGACAGAGGGGCCTGGACTACTTTAGAAAGGTAGCTGAGACCAATCGCGGTCACATACATCACCAAGAACTCAGCAGGCAGAGGCAGGTAGATCCCTGTGAGTCTGAAGCCAGATTGGTTTACACAGTTCTAGGCCAGCCAGAGCTCGATAGCGAAACCCTGTCTCAGTGGGGGAAAAAAAGGCACTGAGCAGTGCTTCTCCATGATCTCTGCTCCAGGTTCCAGCCTTGAGGTCACTTCCCTCAGTGAAGTGACCTGGAAGAAATGAAGAGGAAATAAACACTTGGCTCCCTAAGTTAGTAGTCGTTGTGTTTATCACAGGAACAGAAATGCAAACTAGAGCATGAGCCAAGGCTAGACTACAACATGAGCCAAGGCTAGACTAAATCAGGGATGATAGAAGTTTAAAAAAAAAAGTCACCATCTCAGATACAGAGTAAGAAGGCTATGGCTTTGCATGTCCCCACAGGATGTGGACAGCCTGTGAGAACCCTGTGGGTCCAGCAGATGGGGTTGGTCACCAGTATCCTGAGCCTTGCATCCAGGACAAGGGCAGCTATGCTCAGGTGCAGACAGCTGAATCTGCACCAAGGAGGCCTACGTGGGGCCCCGGGGACTGACACCACCCGAGGAGTCAAGAGAGGAAGAAGGAGCCCACAGGCAAGAAGAGAACAGTCCCTAAAGTTGGAAGGACCAAGGCAGTAAGGAGCCAGGGCTCAGGGTGTGGCTCAGCAGTGTCCCTGGCAGGGTGAGTGCCCTGCATGTGATGTTGTTGGCCATCGGTCACGGTCACGGTCCTGGTCACAGCACAGGAGGGCAGACATTGGGCCAAAATGGGAAAGTGGCCAAAAAGCAGCCTGTGGATCATTTCCAGAATCACATCCCAGGGGGAACCAGTCAGGGACGCAGCAGTGGCTGCTGGGAATGGGAAAGAAGCCCAGGCATGGGGCAGCGGTGCCTGGGGGCTCAGAGAGGGGAGCTTCTGGAGCAGCGCCACCCCCACTCAGGAAATTGCAAATCTAAGGAATGAGTGTGAAGTGAGGCCAGGCCAGGTGGGTGCTTCCGCACCCTGGGTCACCGAGACTGTATCTGAAGGAATGGTAAAGGTGACTCACCCATGGCCACCCAGCTAATCAGGAAGAAGCAAGGATTCAGTGGGGAATCCTGCCTGTATGTGGGAACGGACACAGTCCAGGCTCTGCCAGTGTCCTTCACATCCCCACCTCAAGCTGCCACATCCATCCTAGAGAAAGCAAACCAACTCACAATGCCGAGCGCGATCCACTCAGACCCCAGCTCTTGCGTGGATTCCAATCACACAGAGAACACCCTGCGCAGGCTGGCTGCCTCCTCACTGCCGTCACCCACCACCATGTTCTTCCTGGCCAGCCATCGTGGGGTTCAGTGAAGACCTTAGCAGAGGGATGAGCCACCAGGGACAGCTCTCTCCTTCCCCAGGTTCCCACTGCTCCACAAAGGCAGTGACATGAGACTTCCCTGGACACAGAGCCATAGAGGACGGCATTGCTGCAGTGGCAATCTGCCACCCAGAGCAAGGCCCCTACATTCAGGAGGAAAAGACAAAAAGACACCAAAACCCACAATATCAGCCGGACGATTGAATGCCCACTACATGTGGAACATCCCTTAATTTCTTAATTCCTTAATTCCTTTCCTGTCTGGAGAGTATGGATTCCTGTGTTCCCATTTTACAGATCAAGAAACTGAGGCTTGAGTGTTGACTAACTTCCCAAGTGTACAGCAGGTAGCTGGCTGAGTAAGGCTAAACTACAGGAAGAGTTTTCAACTGTGTTTTGTGGCTTCCTAGGGGACAGACAGTCCAAATGGGACAATAACTGGAGAGAGGCAAAAATCTCAGAACTTAAAGGAGTAGTGGTGTGGCATTAAGACAGCCTGGCACCTCTTGAGGGCCCGTTCAGCCCCTGACTGTGCCCCTTCTATGCTTCCTATCAGCAGCCTCTAAATGTACTTTGATGCTTGTGACTGTAAAAGCTCTCCAAAGACAATGTGGAGGAGTCTAAGACAGTGAGAGCATCAGAGCATGGAGCTTCTTTATAACCAGTCTAGTCAGACGGCAGAGTGGCTTCACACAGACAAGAACACAGCAGACCCCCTCTGTCCTCACAGCAAACACTCCAACACCTCAGAGCATGCCTGGAGCCGCAGGGAGCATCCCACACTGTATGCACATCCTGGGTTTTTTCAGGGCGATCTATGATAACTTAGACAAAATGAGATAAATGATTATTTATGAAATTTCACAGTTATAACAATAAACTATATAATAAAGAGATCACCAGTCCTGTGCACTGGGGGCAGTACTAAGTAAAATGAAGGTTATTTGGACACAAGCACTTGCTCCTGGAGCACTCTAATGACAGCTGAAGAACTAACAGGCGGGTGGTATATACACTGTGGATACTCTGGACAGAGGGATTTGCGACTGGGCAGGATGAAGCAGGTCTATGTCAGATTTCATCACACTGTTCCCATCCACATGCAGTTTAAAGCTTAGGAATTGTTTATTTATGGGCTTTAACATTTGGTGGGCTGTGTTTGCCTGTGGGTAATCAAAACCAAGGAAAACCAAAGTGAGGCCAGAAAGCACCATCGGGGAAAGTACGTATGCAAACCTAGCAGCTTCCGGCCACATGTGGCTATGAATATTTAAATTTTAATTAAGTAAAATTATGTCCAGTCCAGTTCCTGGTCACATTGGCCACATGTCAACACTTGTGGCCACCACATCAGGCAGGACAGACAGGGTGTTGCCATCGCTGCAGGTTTTGTTGGACAGAGCTGCCTCAAATGCTTTGAAAAGCTGTGGCAGGGAACATACTATTTGACTTCACCAGACACCCAAGAGCTGCTTCTTTGTGGCCAGACAGAGATAGGCACCTCCACATGGTCAGCAGCAGATGGGTAAGGTGTTCATAGGCTGTCCCCACCGGACTGCAGATGGCTGCAGAGACAGGAGATCTCACCACACCTGAGGGTGGCTGAATCTCCAGCATCAGAGCTGTCAGTCTGTCCCGAGCTCGGGTGGTGTCAGCCCTGTGTGGCTCCTGCAGCCCCTGGTACCACAGTGGACAGCAGCCGCTTCAAATGATGAGTACCCTGGGGCCTGATTTCCGTCATCACATTGCCCCAAACTATCTAACCACCCCCGGAACACAGGGTCCAGTAATGAGGGAATCTATTCCCCGATATCAGGTAGAGAGGGAGGAAGGGAGGGCAGGGTGCACTTGAAATGGATGAAGCAAGTAGAGACACATTCTACAGGAAGAGTGAAGCCTGAGGAAATACAGACAGGGCTGGGCAGGCAGTGGAGCTGTTGGTAAAGAACTTGACCTGCAAGCCGGAGGAGACCAGAGCTCAATCCCCAGAATCCACACTTTAAAAGCCAAGTGTGATGGTGCATACTTGGGATGCCATCTTTGGGGAGGTAAAGACAGGAGGTTAGCTGGGGCTCACTGCCAGCCAGCCCGGTATGTGTTGAGTGACAGGCCAGCGGGAGCTGGTCTCAAAAAAAAAGGAAGAAAGAAAAAGTAAGCACCTAGTTTTGTCCCCTGGCTTCCACTACAAGGATGGGCATGTTGAGCAGCGCGCGTGCACGCACGCGCACACACACACACACACACACACACACACACACACACGCAAATGAACAGACGTGTCCACCCTGAAAGTCCAAGAATAACATGAGAGGGTATGTAGAGGCTCAATCACAGAACCTAACAGTCCAGCCTGTTTGCCAATGGCAGAAGAGAGTTATACTCCAGGTCCACTGTGGCTGCTGCTCATCTATAGTTCACAAGCTGCCCCTTGAGAGACCCTTCCCCATGGCAAAGTTAGCTCTTCCAAGGACTGCTTTGATGATTCCACCAGACCTAAAGGGTACTATGCTTTGAGCCTGTGGTAGGGTCCCCTAAAAATGTTCATTAGAGAGAAGACATGAATAGATTCTCGATATACTCATGAATCCAGTGTGAATGAAATTTACCATTGTACCAAGACAGTCATACACTTTTATTTTAAGGTCAAGAAGGCTGCTAGAGCCCCGGCCATCTCCTCTGCATCCAAGACAGGAAGAAGGAAGGTAGAAGGAGTCAAAAGGTTAGCCAAAGCACCTAGAACACGTGGGGATCCGGAGAAGGAAAGTGTAAGAGCAAAGGTCAAAGGTTAGAGATGCCAGAGTCCTTTTAAGAGCTTTCCCAGCATCCCTGGTGAATCCACTCGTCTTCATCTTTCTAATGGCAGAGGAGTCTGGGAACAGTCTTTACTGGAAATACTGTTGTCCCTGGCAACACAGAAGCTGTTGTTGACAACACAGGAAGAAGAGGAATGATGTAAGACAGGATACTTAACAACAGGTGTGTGGGGCTGTGGCGACGGCTCGCTGGTCAAGAGTCAGTACTGATCTTGCAGAGGCCTAGGGTTTGGTTTCCAGCACCTACGCTGGGCAGCTCACAACCCTCCAGCTCCGGGGGTTGGATGCCCTCTTCTGGCCTCCACAGGCTCTGCACCCACCCTATGCATGATTTAAGAAAAAAAAAATACTGAAATCAACTGCATTCATGTTATAGCTCCTCTGCCCTGTGAATGAGCACAGAGACAAGCCATTCACTCCTCTGTGACCAGGATCTGCTTTGTAGAGCCTGGACAGAGATCTCACAGGAAGTAACAGGAAGCTTTCCAGGGAGACTAGAAGAGCAGTCCCTTTTATCTGTGCAGTCAGCAGGTACTTACTCTTTACCTAAAAAAGTAGCATGGCGGCCCTGCCTTGACTCCCGGGGCCTGAGGTGGAGGCAGGGGGATCATGAGTTTGAGGCCAACCTGAACTTCACAGTGAGGCCCTGCTCTGTTCATAGAGGGCGTACTTGGTGCCTGGTTCTGTTCTAGGTCCCTGTATAGCCAATCTCAGACTCACAAAACACCACCTGTGGCATCGGTCACTGTCATCCCACACCATCAGATGAGGGTGGGGGTGCAGAGGACAGAAGGAAGAAACTCCTGTCCCCACTGCTAGTCTGCAAAGGAGACTACCAGGGATGTGAGGAGAAGGGCCTTTCTCATTTGGTGGCTGATGAATACAAGCTTGTCGCATATTGTAGGTGCCACAGGAGCCTAGGAGACAGGAAGCACCCTCTCCCTCCCTTGAGTGACTCGACCTCCACCCAACTGCGAGGAAGTTGCTCAGACTCCTCCAAGCTGAGCTTCCTCCCCCACCCCCACCCCCAGGCTGCTCCCGGCCTGGTGACAGCCTTCCCTTCTGAGCTTGTTCCCGAGTCAGGGCAGGGTACCTGATCCCAGGCAGCAGCCAAGAAGCTGCTCAGACCTAGCTTCAGAGGCCAGGCTGGCGTCCAGCTCAGAGACAAAGGTGCCTTTGCCTGGAGCATCAAATGAGGTATGGCCCCAGGGGCCAGGGACTCTGTTTATAGAAAATGACCTGACCAACCGCAGAGGAGTCGAAATGGGTGAGTCCCCATCACCTGGAGCCAAAGCGGGTCATAAGATGTGAATGGGGTAGGGGCTTTTGTCCTTAACTCTACTTCAGACCCAAGTCCCCTTCTTGTGAGTCCCATTTCAGGGCCTTGCTTCATCCCTCACCACCCCCATCTTCCTCCACCCACTCGTTCATAGACTGTGACTGAAAGTCAACTGAGCCGCTTTGCTGGGGATTTTAGGGAAAATTTAAAGGAGGCTGACATCCAAAAAATTAACTTTTTTCCCTCCCCACTTTCTTCCTCCCGTCAGGGCAAAGACGGTGATCACCTGGAGCTTCAGCAGCCTTCTTGAAACTATAAGACAAACTAGAGAAAGGAAGCCAGCGCTATG
>CABHPQ010106473.1:0-16720 GCA_902168405.1 Peromyscus aztecus
CAGGGTATTGGATTCAATTCCATTTATCCATCTGTCAGTTTTTATGCCAATATCAAGCTGTTTTCATTACTATAGCTTTGTAGTAAATCTCAAAATCAGGGATGGTGATACCTCCAGAAGTTTCTTTATTGTACAGGATTGTTTTAGCTATCCTTGGTTTTTTGTTTTTTTTTTTCGTATGAAGTTAAATATTGTTCTTTTAAGGTCTGTAAGGAATTGTGTTGGAATTTTGATGGTGATTGCATTGAATCTATAGATTGCTTTTGGTAAGATGGCCATTTTTACTATGTTAATCCTACCAGTCCATGAGAATGAGAGATCTTTCTATCTTCTGATATCTTCACCAATTTCTTTCCTCAAAGACTTAAATTTCTTGTCGTACAGGTCTTTCACTTGCTTGGTTGGAGTTACCCCAAGATATTTTATATTATTTGTGGCTATTGTGAAGAGTGTTGTTGCCCTGATTTCTTTCTTAGCCCATTTATCATTTGTATATAAGAGGGCTACTGATTTTTTGAGTTAATCTTGTATCTAGCCATATCGCTAAAGGTATTTATCAACTGTACGCATACCCTGGTGGAATTTTGGGGGTCGCTTATGGACACTCAAAGAATTGTCCATCTTACACCTATCAGAATGGCTAGGATCAAAAACACTAATTACAAGTTATGCTGAACAGGATGTGCAGCAAGGAGAACACTTCTCCATTGCTGGTGAGAGTGGAAATCAGTATGGCGGTTTCTTAGAAAATTGGGAATCCATCTACCTCAAGACTCAGCTATACCACTCTTGGGCACATACCCAAATGATGGTCAGTCATACCACAAGGACACTTGTTCAACTATGCTCATAGCAGCATTATTCATAATAGCCAGAACCTGGAAACAACCTAGATGGCCCTCAACTAAAAAATGAATAAATAAAATGTGATACATTTACACAATGGAGTATTACTCAGCTGTTAAAAATTTTATGACATCATAAAATTTGCAGGAAATAGATGGAACTAGAAAAAAGTCATCCTGAGTGAGGTAGCCCAGATCCAGAAAGACAAACATGGTATGTACTCACTCAAAAATGGATATTAGCTGTACATTAAAGGATAACCATGCTACAATCCACAGCACCAGAGAAGAGGCTAGGTAACAAGGAAGGCCCAAAGAGGGATGTATGGCTTTCCCTGGGAAGGGGAATTAAAAGAGATCTCCCAGGTAAACTAGGGATAAATGAGGGATTGGGTTGGGGGCGGGATAGAGGGGGAGAGTAATGAAA
The DNA here is from genome assembly GCA_902168405.1 of Peromyscus aztecus. Classification (NCBI taxonomy): domain Eukaryota; kingdom Metazoa; phylum Chordata; class Mammalia; order Rodentia; family Cricetidae; genus Peromyscus; species Peromyscus aztecus. Next base: position 1,273 of record CABHPQ010106473.1, read on the forward strand.
GAGATGTCTTAATGGGGGGGCATTTAGGGGTCTCGTAGAAACCTAGTAAAAAGGGAAACTCTCATGAATTTACAAGGATGACCCCAGCTGAGACTCCTAGCAATAGAGGACAGGTAGCCTGAACTGGCCAGGCCATTTGTAATCAGATTGGTGACTACCCTAACTGTCATCAGAGAGACTTCCTCCAGTAACTGATAGAAGCAGATGCAGAGATCCATAGCCAAGCACCGGGCCAAGCTCTGGGAATCTTGTTGAAGAGAGGGAAGAAGGATTGTATGACCCAGGGTTGGGGGCAGTCAAGGTAATCACAAAGGAACCCACAGAGACAACTAACCTGGACTCATAGGACCTCTCAGATACTGGACCAACAGACAGCTAAGGAGCCTGCATTGGACCAACCTAGGCCCTCTATATATGTGTGACAGTTGTATAGTTTTGTCTACTTGTGGGACTCCTAGAAGTGGAAGAGGGGCCTGTCCCTGATATTTTGGCAGGCTTTGGGGAACCTATTCCTCATACTGAGTTGCCTTATCAAGCCTTAATACAAGGGAAGGAGCCTAGTCCTATCTCAACTTGATATGCCATGCTTTGTTAACACCATTGATTGGGGGAGGGTAGAGAGGAGGTGAAAGGAGGGAATTGGAGGAGAGAAGGGAGGGAAAGCTGCAGTCAAGATGTAAAATAAATGAATAAATTTAATTAATAAAAATTGATGGAGAACATTTAAAAGTTATTGAACTAATTTTACTAGCAATTAAATATGTTTGAATAAATACTCATATACAAAAAAGTTTCTAATGATTGCAAAAGACAAGGAAGTCAAGTCCAATTTTAAGAATTGAATGAAAGAAATTAAACTGTCATAATTTATAGACAATCTAAGTGTTTACACAGAGATATAAGAGGGTCAACAAGCAATTAGAAGCAATATGAAATGTTAACATTAGTGGCTGAAAATAAAATTTGAAAATCAGCAACAACCAATTTTCAAAAGTAATTTAAAGACTTTTAGTCATAAAACAAGGAACTTTTACATATGAACGTGTTTAATACAGAGAAGCAGATAGAAGTTGCTACCTGTCTGTGGATGCTATTTTCATAAAAATGCAATACAGTTTCTTTGTGTGTGTGAGTAGTTTGATAAGAATACATTAAAACTCAAATAAGGTGTTTAAAAAGCTGGAAATTAAAAGACAGTTTTAAAAAAATAATAAATAAAAGCCAGGCGTAGAATGTGCCTTCACAGATATATATTACATTACATTATACATACATTACTTGAAATGAGGGACTATTGTTTCACAATTGACAACAGACTGCCTATCACAGGAGGGAACAAACATTTCTGTGGTGTGTGTGTGTGTGTGTGTGTGTGTGTGTGTGTGTGTGTGTGTGTGTATGACCTATTTTAAAATAGGACTCTTCTAAGCTTAGGTCTCATTGAAGCATGGAAACAATAAATCCTGTACTCCAAAGGCACCACTATGCAAGCATTTCAGTGAAACTATAAGAATTGTTTATTCAGCTTTTAAGCCCTTCTCTTTCACCGAGGATGTAGACAGCAGTGGGGACTTGCAGGGGGATTTGTGAAGAAATGTCTTTGACAGTTGTTGGCTGTCTCCCTGCAAATGCCTTCTGTGGTAGAAGGATTAGGATTGCTCTCCCTTTAACTCCAGTCTGAAGAGAGCAAATGATTATGAGATTCTGGGCAGCAGGTCCCATAGTTAGGAGGACACAGTGGACCGGGGTTAGGCCTCCTCAGAAGTCTAGAGGCTCTGAGAAACAGGAAGCTGCTTTGGAGTAAACTATCCCTGCACTGTGATGAGCATCCTGCCCTGGAGTTGGCTGGTGCCCTGAGGTCAGAGACTTTCCTGGGGATTAGATGAGACTGCATGCACAAGAGACAGCCAGCCTGGAGCTATGCACATCTTTATCCTAGAGAAACATCCTAGAGAGCAAAAGAATGTGAGCCATCAGGGACCTCTGAGGAGTGTGCTGGACTTGAGGCAGTGTACAAACCCTGAAAGGAAGCAGCCAGGGGAGGAGCTACATTGGCTTGGTTCACGGAAAGTTCAGATTAATGCCTCAGGAGAAATCTCTGTAAATGCTCTGAGAATAGAAGCGAGCTTCGAGTGTCTAGCAGGCTTAGTGAAGATGAAATCCTCTCCCACGTGTTCTTCTCTCTCTAGTTCTATTGGAATCAGAAAGCTACCGAGGAAGGTGGCAGCCGTGGTTTGGAGGCTTTAGGTGAAGACAACAAACAGAAAGATTGTACCCTGTTCTCATAGCACAGCCTTCTCATCTACACAGGGCCTAAGGAGGTTGGGAAAATACAGCTCTAAATCAGGATTCAAGTTAAATTTCATATATAGTTATATATACAAACTTCTGCTAAAGAATCAAATGTGTATTTCTGAAAATTCTTTCATGCCAAAAAAATCACACGCTATGAATAACTGGCTCCTGAGCAATATAAAATTGGATGAAACCACTTAAACCCCATGGTCATTTCTAACCAGATTGTGAACAGAAATTATAGAAATTCTCATAAAAATGCTAGCATAGTTCAGTCTCCATTGCAATTTACACTGAGCCTCGCAACCAACAGACCTTTCCCACTCTTCCACATTGTCCCTTTGAGACTCAAGACTAAGGACATTCAGTTCTGAGAAAAACTATAAGTCAGATTCAGAGTACAAGCATTTTAAAAGCAACATCCATCTCCCCCCTCCTTCTTTCTTTCCTTATAATGGACGAGATTTATATAATATTTAGTTTTAGGCAAAACCAAAACCAAAACACCCACCCCCCTCAGCACTGAATTTTGGAAAGTTCCCAGAAGCCATTTAATTGAAAGTTTTGAGGAGAAACTTTCAGTACCACCATAAAAGCTGCTCACCAACACACTGGTTCACTTAGACTCCTATGCCAATCCCATCACTTGATCAGATTCTTTTTTTTTGGGGGGGGGGTTGAGACAGGGTTTCTCTGTGTAGCTTTGCGCCTTTCCTGGCTCTCGCTCTGTAGACCAGGCTGGCCTTGAACTCACAAAGATCCGCCTGCCTCTCCCTCCCGAGTGCTGGGATTAAAGGCATGCGCCACCAACGTCTGGCTGTTTTTTTTTTATTTTTATTTTTATTTTTATTTTTTTTTTCGAGACAGGGTTTCTCCGTGTAGCTTTGCGCCTTTCCTGGAGCTCACTTTGTAGCCCAGGCTGGCCTCGAACTCACAGAGATCCGCCTGGCTCTGCCTCCCGAGTGCTGGGATTAAAGGTGTGCGCCACCAACGCCCGGCTGATCAGATTCTTAAAGGTCTGATACAGTTTGGTGTTAAACCAAAGTCTTCCTTTTCAGTTTTACATGGTGTCATTGCCTAGACGCAGTTGTTGTAGCCACAACATGGAAACAAAGAGACAAAAAGAGGCATAATAGAAGTAGAACCCAAGTCAGACACTTTCAGGAAGATCTCAACTTGACCCCTGAGTAGTAGATGGAAGTCCAGCTGAAGGGAAGAAACGACTGGCAAACTAACTGGTCATGCCACAACAAAGACAAAGAAAAAAAAAGCAATTCAACACCAAACATTAGAAAAAAACACAAATAGAGATTTCTCTACCAATGATCACCAATTATGGATAGTTGTATCTATTAGAGTTTGAGTCTGAAATGTTCCTCGAAGATTTATTAAATTGGTGGAGGCTTGGTCGCGAGCTGGGAAGAAGTAAGTCGGTGTGGTTGATCTGAGGGTGATGTTAAGACTCTAGTACTCTAGTACTCATTCACTTTCTCCCTCTCTCCTGCTCCCCCATCCATGTTGCCATTATGTGAGCAGCTTCGCAAAACCATGATGTTCAGTCTTTCTTCATGGGCAAAGGGACTAATGGACAGAAACCTCTAAAACCATGAACTGAAAGTAACCTTTCCTCTTTCAAGTTGATTCTCTTAGGCATTTTGTCACAGTGACGAAAGTTGAGCATTAATGGCAAGAATGAGTCAAGAGGGACTGGATGGATGGCTCAGGGGTTAAGAGAACTAACTGCTTTTCCAGACATTCTAGGTTCAGTTCCCAGCACCTAAGTAGAGGCTCCCAGCCACCCAGAACTCTAGTTCCAGTGGGCCTGATGACCTCTTCTGGCTTCTGCGGACAGTGCATGAAAGAGGTGCACAGGCATACATGCAGGTTAAAGTGTCCTTATCTATATAAATAAATAGATACAAACTTTTAATTAAGAAAAGAACGAGTGAGTTAAGAGACGAGTAAGCTAAACTAAAGTACCACTAAGAACACTCCACTGAATAATGCACAAGTAAGGAAAATATCTGGCTGTGGTCAGTCAAGTCACTTTTCTTCTATATCCAGTCGATAAAAATACACAGCTCATGTTGCCGAAGTACAACTGTCTGAATGCCTTCTGGTTTTAAAAGCTGCCTTATTCCTGATCAATCACTTCTTCATATTCCATTTTTGATACTCAAATAAACCCTGAAATTAAAAAGAAAAGGAAGAGAGATGAAGTAAGCCGGGGAGCAAATAAAAGTGAGTAATAAGAAAAAGAAACAACTGGGTTTTCTTAAGAGAATACTGCTGTAGCCTTTCTTTTGAAAGACACAGCTCATGTCTCAGCACTTATCTCCCCCAATGTGCCCATCTCTTCCCCAGGTGACGTCTCCTATCTCCACTACTTACTTGTTTAATATGTTTAATAGCACATTTCTTGTGATTTTCTGGCTCTTGCCAAGGTCTGGAGTCTGTGTTAGCAAGGCAGTTAAAACTCTAGTTCACATCTGTGAGAGATCCATAAGGATCAAGACAAGTCTTGAGGTGCTTTGTTTCTGTGGAGTGATGTATTTTTTCCTGTGATTCTATGGTAGCCAAAGGAAATCTAACTCTTTGACTTTATCAGAAATCACACAGGAAAAAATATTTAGGATCAAAGATGAGTAATTTTCACTCATATTTAAATAGTTTCTAATGGTAATCTTTACTCCTTGATTTAAACATAATTATTTATTATTGGTCAGTTCCCCATATATAGCAAATAATGCTGCTGGAATCAAGGCTCTTCTCACTTGTCTCCAAAGTATAGTCACCAAGAATATTGTTGTTAACTTCAGAATAGGTGACATTATTTACTAAAGAAACTATGGACATTTAAGGGGGAATATTGCTGTGGATGATTGATTGATAAATAAAACGCTGATTGGCCAGTAGCCAGGCAGGACAAAGAGAGAGGAGAAGTCTGGGAAGTGGAAGACTGAGGCAGAGAGACGCTGCCAGCTGCCGCCATGGGAAGCAGGATGTAAAGTACCGGTAAGCCATGAGCAATGTGGCAAGGTATAGATTTATGGAAATGGGTTAATTTAAGACATAAGAACAGTTAGCAAGAAGCCTGAGCCATTAGGCCATACAGTTTATAAATAACATAAGTCTCTGTGTGTGTGCTTGGGTCTGAGGGTTGTGGGAGCCGGGCGGGAACAAGATAACTCCAGCTACAGAATATCATTGTGAATTGGTAGGCATTCACAAAATTAGCAGATTCCTTATTACATAATACAGAATTAGGTTTCCTGTAATGATTCTTACCTGCTATGTAACCTTGGCCCACTTCCTTAACTTTTATTAGTTTCTCTATCAATAAGAAAGAGTTAATGACTTTTAAATCGAGACCAAATGAGATTATGTCTCTAAGTTTGCTCTATACAATGCTTGGAACATCAGCAAACAGTTGAAGAACATTTTTAGCCCTGTATTACTTTTATGGCATTTAGCTGAATAGGGCAAATTCAGAATTTGTTTTAGTCAGGATGTGCTAGGTTATGCTGCCATTATACATAACCTTAATGTGTCAATATGTTCCAACAGATGTTGTCTTTCTACTCCAACCACTGTGGTTCTGGTCCTTATCATTGCTCTGAGATCCAAAGTGTCAATGCATCCATGATCTGAAACATTGCTAGCAGTTGTGAACATGGGGAAAAGACAATTTGATGTAAAAGGGTGCTGGCCTTCCAAGTTTCTACCCAGAACCAACATGTGTCACTTTTGTTCTCATTAATTGATCAATGCAGGTTGCTTGGCTGTAATTAGGTCTAAAACATGGAGAAGTATTCATCTACATGAATAATACTGATTTGATAGAGGGCTGATTGCTCCACTTGTCTGCTTATTTCCCAGCTTCATTTCCATGAACTCAGAAGGAGAATAGGAAGGAAATATTGGATCGTAGGATTATCCATTTATGGGAAAATATTTTTATATAGGCATAAGTACTTACCTTTTTAAGCTTCAAGTCAAATACAATTTCTATTAAAACTTTCTTAGAGTTTTCTGCTGGAAATTGAACTTCCATTGTGGTTATGATACTTTTAGAGCATAGAACCATATGTTATGTTGCATTATGGACTGAGCACCACTAATTTGAAGTCAATGTCTACAATGCTTCAAAATATAAAATTTTCCCTGTGATTTTTATTTTATTTTATTTTTTTTGAGAAATTTCATACCTGAGCACTGTCTGCCCCAGGAATTAGCCCCTTAATTGGCTATCCAATACCATTTAGTCATCTGAAATCATATACAAACAACACTAAACAGACTCAGCAGGTTATATTTAGATATTTATGTGGGCACACACACACACACACACACACACACACACAAACCATGTAGCAATAACAAAGAAAAAGAGGCCATAATTTTAAGGAGAGAGGTGGGGGAACATGGGTGGAGTTGGAAGGAGGAAAGGTAAGTGGGGAAATGATATAATTATATTTTAATTTAAAAATTAAAAATACTTTAACTGAAAAAATGGGATGTGGAAGAAATGAAAATAGCTAAGAAATATCTTTAAAAGTGTTCCACATCCTTAGAATTTAGAAAAAATAAAAAAGTATAAAACCTTCTGATCACCAACATGATACCATAATTAGAAAATTCTGACAGATTACATTCAAAATGCAAATGTACTAAAAGTATTATATGGGACCAATGAGATTACTCAGAAGATAAAGGTATTAGTTGCCAATCCTGAGTAACTGAATTCAATCCAAGGACCTACATGGTGGAAAGAAAAAAATTGACTAAAGAGAGTTGTCCACCAACCTCAATGAATACTGTGACATGAACAAATGTGTGCATGTGACATAAATAAATAAATAAATAAATAAATGTGATTAAAATCTTTTAAAAATTAAAGTTGTTTTTATGAACTTAACTTGAGGCTATGTGTACAAGATGCATATGAAATATTTACTTAGGTTCCATTGGCTCTGTGATTATCTGATCATTGTGTTTGTTCAATCATTATAAAATCTGAAAAAAATCCAGACTACTGAAATACTTTTGATACTGAAACTTTCCACATAAGGAGCAATCAATTTCTACTTACTTGGCTATATAGTTTTTCTTGAGAGTGCTTACCTTTAAGGGGTTTACAACGGTCTCTTGTTCATCATTAGAACCTTTATATAGTTCAGTGTCTTCTACATAATTGATTCAAATATTTGTAGAGGTAAGATGGAGATGAGAATTGAGAAGTGCATGTCATGTTGATGGAGGCAGTGGAGAAACAGGTATTACGCAAATGGAGGAATTTCTCCTTTTGAAGTCAAATATGTTTCTTTTGGAAGCCCTTGGTAGCAATCGTGGAAAACTGCCTGGGAGACTGGAATGTCAGCTGAGACTCCTGAGACACACTCTTGAAGGATTCAGGAATGGCAGAGGCTGCTAGAGAAAATAAAAGCCACCAGAGAGCTCTATCTGTGGGTTTATAATTAGTAATTACTTCAAGAAGGAGAAACATTTATTCTACTCTGATGACAGAGATTGCAGAATTGCATGAGAGTATTTGTCTACACCCTTTCCAGGATACATTAAGCCCTTATAAACAGAAAGAGAAATAACCTTTGTATTAGTGGTAGCAGCAGGAAAGCAGGCTTTTTGAAGCTATTCCCAATCCATGACACTAGACAACATGTGACATTGTATGCTTATCACATGGGTAGCTTAGTCATGTCTCCATGCATTTTCTTATCCAACAATCTAGTACTGAGTCACATCTGTGAAAGAACTAAGGGAGGAGGATGCTTCCCAAGTGGATAGTGATACCATGGAATCATTTGTATAATTTAAATCCAATTCTGAGCTATTGAGAATCTGCTATGCACCAGACACTGTGATAGTTTGAATCTATTCAATCATTTAAACAATTTTCATCTCATTTTCAATATATCTTTATAAATGCTTTCCCTTTTTCTGAAATATTCTTATCTTTTTATGCTCTATGACCTTCTGGTTTCAGTTTACACATCGTATCATTTGGGAAGCATTTCTAGGTCTCCAAGCAAAGATTTACTTTCCTTTCTATGTGCTTTCACAGCAATAGAAACATCCCTTATACTGCAAGTGTGTTGTACTCTCTTGTTTAATTGACTGTAGCTTCCATGAGTCTATACACTCTGGGAGGGCAAGACCCGTTTCTTGCTCATTTCTGTATTCTCTGCACGTGGTGATAACTGATGAAAGTTAATCAATGTGTCATTATCTTTTTATGGCTATTCTGTGGTCATATTACTACAACATTAGCTGATGTCAATGGCCTAGGACAGTGCTAAGTGACTTGTACCTTTAAGGGACTTATCTACACACAACTAACTAGCAACAATTGTAGAAGAGCTGTCATCAGAACGTCTTGGGTAGCTTTGGCAGAGTAATTTAAGTACCATACTTTTTTTCTAATCAAATTAACAAAGGTAGAAATTAAGACCTGTGCTTTGGTTTGGTTCTGTGATTAGCTGGCTGTGTGCTCTTGTAGAATTTTTTTTTTTTACCTTCTTGATCTGTTTTCTTCACCTGTGAGGAAAAAAATAACAAAATATGAACTAAAAAGTATGACCAGTTTAATACTCTGTTATTACAACCATGTGACAATGTAAAAACAGCACCTGAACAATCTCCGACTTTTCTGCCATCTGTTGCTGGGGCCTGTGTTCCACACTGACACTGGGCCTTGCTGCTGCAGGTCAAATAGAGCACAGTGGAAGTGTTGCTGGGCCAGTCCTAGGCCCAGAGTAAGAAACTGACAACTTCAACTTCCCGTTTCTTGGAATTCTCATATTTGAAGCAAGCCATCATGGCACAAGGAAGACTGGGCACCCTGTGGCGAAGGCCCATGTGGAAAGGCACTGCATTCCCTGTCCCCAGCTCTACTTAAACTCTCTGCTACTAGCCAACAGCAATTCTTCAATCAGGCCAGTAAGCCATTCTGAAAGGATACTCAAAGGCTCCAGGAAAGCTATCTTACCTGATGCTGCCTAAAACACAAAGGAGATGGCCCTGTTTAGCCCTTTTCAAACTGAAGAGTCAAGCATAAAATAAATAAACAATTATTATTTTTAAATCACTAGGTTTTTTACACAGCAATAGATAATTGATATATACCTTTCACTCTGTTACAGTGCCTCTGACCTTTCATCCATTCTGATACTGTGGTATGTGTAAAATTAGCTCCAGATTTCTGACAAATCAATGAGTAACCTAAATGGATAGCGGGAACAACGACAGTAGGGAAAATATGCCATTAATCCATCAAATGTTAGGTGAGTGGTGCACTTTTTATGTTTCCAGGCAGAGGCTAATGGAGAAAGCTTTGGTTAAATTAACTGACGTAGGTCCCACTGGCATGGCGGTTCTTTGAATGATGCTGACCCTGTGAAGGACTTCATAGAGATTGTCGTCAATTATGAGTGGGTCCCCAAACCACAGAAAAGGCTTTCCCTGCAGTTATTTTGTGCAGAGTGATCTTTCCAACGAGGGGCACCAAGGTGCACATTCACTATGGTCTCTGTCAGTAGCTTGAGCTTTGAAACCCAGAGAATTTCTGTGAAACATCATTGTACTGTATTATAAAACAATGTATTTACATCCTGATTAATAAGCTGTGTTCAAACAGTCCAGGGTTTATAATGAATAAAAGCTCTTTATTGATTGCTAAGCAATCAACCTTTTGTAAACTTGGGGTATGAGAATTGATGCCGATACCCTGTGTTACCACTCTGGCTTTTGGGGGGAAATAGTGGCTACTGAATAGAGCCTAGGATTGAATTTATGGTAAACTGTTTCTATGTAAGTACAGTGGCTTTTCCTGCTTGGGTCATGGCTGTAAGCAACTCCCATAGAGCCAAGAATTGGAGTAAAAAGCAAGTTAATGTGTTTGATGAAGGCACTAAGATTTTTTGTGTCTTGGTTTCCTCATCCTGATGACCATATTTGTGGCATTCTGTAAATTTTTTTAAGTAAAATGAGTTAATGTGTATAAGTACTTAGAACAATTCCTGCAACATAGAAGTTATTGTGTGTTAGCTGTTATTACAATCATGGTTACTAAGACCACTAGCTAAACTCATTGTTATTTCCTTCTTACTGTACATTTGAGCATAGCCTAGGATTAAATTCTTTATGTGCTGCTACAGGAGCCTACCATTCCCAGAAGGCCTTTTGTTTATTGTGACAGGGTCAAGCACACAATGTAAATAGCTTTAAGCATCACACCCTTTTCTCTTTGTGGGATTTTGACACACACACTCTTAATTCTTCCTCCTCCCAGGTTACCCACTTCCTTTTGACCTCAACTAGCAGTTTACACACAGCTGTCCCAGCCCAGGAGTAGTCCTCCGTACTTTAAAGCTCAGATTTGCACAATATAGCTGGGAATAGAAAGTTACACTTTAGAGGGGATTAGTAGTTTACATATATCGATGTGGTTTTCTATACTGCCTTTCTGAGCATGCGATCTTACCCTAGTTTACTCACGATACACAAATGCCTAGACATTTTTTGAGGTTCTGTGTATGTGCACTTGTAAACATATGCATCTAGTTATAAGAAATGGGAAGGAATATATGATCATGCTCAAAGAAAATGAGGGTACACAAGGACAATACCATTGCAAGTCAGGCTTACAGTGTCAGATTTTTTACTGTAGTTTTGAAGTACATTCACATTTTTAGCTTAGCATATCTAGCCTCAAGGGTCTCAAATAGAACATTGAAACCCACCAAACTCACACGGCAAACTCATGGGCTTTTTGTTCAGTGCTAGAATACAACTGCCAAGGTTTCCATTTTATTTAAGTGTCTTCAAAGCTTTATGTGCTGGATGCCTTGTCTCTGGTGTGGGAACTAGTGAGTAGTATTGAGATGAGAGGTACTATCTCCTCCTCAGAAGGGATTAGTACTGGTTTCTCACAGTGAGTTAGTTATCTCAAGATTATGTTAGTATAGAGTGAGACCATCTATGGTGGTATTGTGCTCCCCAAAATATTGTGCACGCTAATAAACTTATCTGGGGTCAGAGAAGAGAACAGTCACAATATTAAACACAGAGGATAGGCAGTGGTAGCACATGCCTTTAATCCTAGCATTCCAGAGGCAGAAATCCCTCTGGATCTCTGTGAGTTCAAGGCCACATTGGAAACAGCCAGGCATGATGACTCACACCTTTAATCCCAGAAAGTGAGCCTTTAATCCCAGGGAGTGATGGCAGAAAGCAGAAAGATAAGTAAGGCGTGAGGACCAGAAACTAGAAGCATTTGGCTGGTTAAGCTTTTGGGCTTTTGAGAAACAGTTCAGCTGAGATCCATTCAGATGAGTACACAGAGGCTTCCAGTCTGAGGAAACAGCATCAGCTGAGGAATTGACCAGGTGAGGTAGCTGTGGCTTGTTCTGCTTCTCTGATCTTCTAGCATTCACCCCAATAACTAGCCTCAGGTTTGATTTAATTAATAAGACCTTTCAAGATTCCTGATATAGCCATCCATTAAACTTAGGTCTTTCTGCATATACCTGCTTCTCTTCCAGAGGTGTGTGCCCTAACCTTAAGTTCCACTTATGGAACATACAGGACCACTTGATTTTGGACTTTCAGCCTCCCAAAGTATGAGTTAAATTAGTTTTACTTTCTTTGTAAGTTACTAAGCCTTGGATATTTTGTTATAGTAGTAGAAAACAAAAAGACAATGACCTAGGGAACGTTAAGGGGTAGGTGAAGCCCTGATACTCCTTTCTCCCTCTAGGCTTCAGCGGAAGGGAGGGGTTTATAAGACACAGCATGGCTAGAGAGAAGATCCTGGGGTTAACCTTCTGATAGTTCTAGGACTCAATTGCCACTCATTACAGACTAGAAGTTCTGCACCCATGGACGTTTCCTAGGGATGCTCTGTGACAGGATGAGGAATCTTTCACCTGAGGTTTGTGGCAGGGCAGGCGGGATGTCGAGAGTATTTGTCAGATACTTATGGATGGGTCAGTAACCCATGAAGGCTGAAGCAGAGCTAAGATACCACTGAGCTTGAAACTGAGTCAGACATGTATTCAAAAAAGGAAAAGACATGCCCCTCTTATTGCCTTATAGGCAGAAGTCACTGTGCACGAGGGCCTCCAGCCAATATTCCCATTAGAAGAACACATTAGTCCCCCCCACACACACACACTTCTGAACTGGGCTGTGTTAGATATTCTCTCTAGTGGCACCCCTATCCAGTGTTCGAAGTGTCACTGGCCTCTGGAACTCACCCTTCTCTTTACTCTTTCAGGCTTCTGGGTAGCAGAACTTTGGTTGTTGAAAATCTCTGCTGCTTTCCTAGCTCCACTTTGCTTTGTGAAGCAGATTTACACCGTTGAAAACCAGACTTTTACTTAAACACACCCTTTTTGAGAGTGCTTTCTCTGCTCTGTGCGATGACTGCATGTTCTATTTGGTGTGGGCAGCCCAGGATGCTTCAGTCCTTCAGTTTCCTCTGCACAGATCCTGCCTCAGAGGGTGTCCTTGGAATGCAGCAGACTACTGTAAGACTGTGAGGAGGGTGGTAGGAAGAGCTGTCATACCTTCCATCAAACCACACTGAAGCAACTAATTGACTTTCTGCTCACTCACAGGAGGGTGTCAGATTAATTATAGGCACAATCATAGAAATTAAATTCTATCTACTCTTGCAGGTTATGGTGTAAATTATTTTCCAAGTCCTGTGGCTCAATTGTCACTACTGGGGGACAGATTCTATCTTATGAATCTTTGCCAACTCACCAATGCCTAATGTCCTGCTTGGACAAAGGCTCATAACCACTGTCTGAACAATAAGGGAGTGAAGTGACCATATTCAATCAGTGTGACAACTCATTCACACATGGAGGTAACCATGGTACCGGTTCTTAAAGGAGCTTACATGTTCTTCACTGAGGGAGCCACTATTAAAGGAAGTCTCTCTCTCTCTCTCTCTTCTCTCTCTCTCTCTCTCTCTCTCTCTCTCTCTCTCTCCCCCCCCCTCCCCCCCCCCCGTGTGTGTGTGTGTGTGTGTGTGTGTGTGTGTGTATAGATTTTTGACATGATACAATCTATATATGAATGCACAATAAAATACTATTTTTTATTATTAGGGTCAGTATGAAGTTTAGAGGTACATGATGCTCTTTATATTTTAAATCTTCCTACCTTGTCTCCTTCTTGTCACTGTACCCAACAGAAGACACAGTTGGCCTGTACTGAGGCCAGCTCTCTCAGATCTCTGGTTCTATGAACACACACTGTGTGCCAGGATTTGTGCTAATGGGTGTTTCCTTGTACGTTTATGACCTCAAACGTGAGCATCCAGTCAGTGAAGTCAATCTTCCTCCATCTCAAGAAATTACAAAAGCCACTGCCTCTACCTCTTTCCTTGCCTCATTTCTTTACCTGAAGCAATAAGAGGCTTTCAGTAAAACTCCAGTGTGTTCCTTGAGACGAGCACAAGCCATAAATACTCAAGAAGCCCTCTCCTGACTATGGCAACTTCTCAGAAACATGGCCATTTAAGAGCAGTCTCTTCATTTCTGGGGAGTGGAGTTCACTGGACATTTGGTAGTGCTCAGTGGGAGGCACTGGAAGCAGAAGGCTCCTGTGTGCTCTGAGACAGACTCTGGGGAATCCTCCAATTGTACTCCTGAAAATAGCACTTAGGTCTGCTCACCAGGAGTGCTGCCCTGAGTGCTCTTTGATTAGACTGCTGTTCTCTTGAGCTCAAGAGCCTCTTCCTGAAGACCTGAGATCTCTTTGGTGTCACCTTCTCACTTTAGTAATAAGTACTGGCCATTCCTGCCTGGAATTGTGTCCATGATATTTATGAAACCCTTCATCTTTTCTTTCTCTGCCCTTTGCCACAAGCAGCCCTGAAATCTCTCACAGACTCCCTGGTTTCTGATTTAAACTCTGTATGTGGAGTCCTACTTGTTTCCTTCATCCAGAAAGGACAAGAGATTCATCAACAAAGAGAACTGTTGTGGTGATTTTAACATACAGTTGGCTTCTTTTTTTTAAAAGTCACTCCTTCCATCAAATGGTGAAGTAGAATTCCCCACTTCTTGAATATAGGCCGTCCAGAGTGATTATCTAAGTAACCAGACCCAAACTCAGGTATTTTGCTACAGCAACACAATGGACTAATGAACCAAGACAGACTGAAGGGACAGGCCACTTGTAGGCTTTCTAGTGACAACTCCAGCTGAATTCTTAGCTTATAAATAACATTAGCCACCATTCATATGAACAAGGACAACATGACTCAAAGCTCAGCAGTATCTTACTGTAAACCTCCTTCCCCCATAAAACAAGCTAGCAAAGCTGAGGAATAGTATTAATTCTTGATTTGCCATTTTAAGGTTACTGTGTTTGCAGTTATTTTTTAGGTAGCTATAGGCCATCAAAGAAAGAGGCAAGAACTTTTAGAAAGTTCCCTGAGAGCCAGAGGATGATTATAAAGTTATACATAAAACGTCATAACATGCTGGAGAGTTGGAGCTTCTTAGTCCATCAAAGGAAAGATCAAGAGGAAATCTTAAATTATCTTTTAAGACATTGCAAAGGAGACTAAAGCTTCTTGATTTCCAGTGAGGGCAGCATAAGTGGAAAGTGACTCAGACTGCAGTGTAATGAATTTGGGATTGATGATGTAAGGTGGTGACGTTCAAGAGTCGGGGAAAACCACATGCACTCATTCTAATGATTTGTATATTGTCTTTATTGTATTCCTATCTGGTTAGTTATCTGCTCTCCATGTTCTCTAGAAACTACTAATACAGTATTTATTCAATTCATATCAAAATTAAAATGATATATGCAATCTCCTTGACTTACAATGTGGTTAAATGCTAATAAATCATAATTTGAAAACAGTCTAAGTATGCATATGTAGCAACCATGAGTATCAATGGCTTTCTATCATGAACACATGGCTGAACAGGAGCTGCAGAATATCTCCAGGGAAGGTCAGAACACACAACATTAGCCCAGGAGAAGATAAACATTACTAAATTCAGTTTTTCTTTTTCTTTTTCTTTCTTTCTTTCTTTCTTTCTTTCTTTCTTTCTTTCTTTCTTTCTTTCTTTCTTTCTTTCTTTCTTTCTTTCTTTCTTCTCTCTCT
>CABHPQ010106473.1:29487-66892 GCA_902168405.1 Peromyscus aztecus
AGAGAGAGAGAGAGAGAGAGAGAGAGAGAGAGAGAGAGAGAGAGAGATTGTAGCAAAGTAACATTAAAAAAACACCCTCAGAACATTTCAAAATTGATAAAAGATATCAAGAAGAACAATCGATTCTAAGAAAGACATATAAAATGAAATGAGTACCTAGACATGTCATCGTGAAAACCCCTAAATGCCCCAAATAAAGAGATGGCCTTAAAAGCAGTTAGTATAAAAATATCAATTATTTTAAGAAGAACCAAAACTGCAGTATTACAAGTTCAAATACTTTGAAATTATAGCTTTAAAATGTTCAAAGAAAGCAAGCATTATCATAGACTTTTACACCCAGTGATGATTTTTTTCAGCAATAAAGGTTACCATTGAAGTATAATAGTATTCTGAGAAATCTTAATACGGTACATATTATTTAACAGTTTCTGTGGGCCAGGATCCTGGGAATGGGTTTGATGGGTCCTCTGTATGGCTCCAAGCAAGCTGTTGCCCAGAACTTGGTTCTCATGTGTGGATCCATTAAAGAAGAATATGTTTCCAAGCTCCTGTGGTTGTTGGCAGCATGTCCTTCCTTCCAGGCTGTCAGAATGATGGCGAGCCTCAGCTTCTTGCTGGCTTTCAGCAGGAGGCTTTGTGTTTCAAATGACATGCTGTAAGAGGAAAGGTAAAAGATCAATAAGCCTGAGCATTCTTCTCAAGCAATTAGAAAGACATCCTGGCTAGAAAAAAGATTCCAGGGCTACAGAGACTGGAGCAAGAAGACTGTGAGTTCAAGGCCCGAGTATGGACTACAGGCTATGCTGTCTCAAAAGCAGAAATAAGAGGAGGGTAAATAAATAACAAAAAAGTAGGCCAGGCACAGTGGCACACACCTTTAATCATAGCACTTGGGAGGCAAAGGCGGGTGAGCTTGAGGCCAGCTTGGTTACATAGCTGAGTTCCAGGCCAATCAGGGCTTCATAGTGAGATCCTGTCTCAACAAACAAACAGACCAGAGAAAGGTACAATAGAAAGAAATAACAAGTCTAAAAGTTGCATCATAAATAGTAAGAGACAATTGCAACTCAATTTTGATAAACAAAATATTTAGATGAACTAGACAAAGTTATATGAAAGATACATTAGAGACATCACACAAGAAGGAATCCAAAATCCAAAAATTACAAAATCACAGTCCTATGTATAACTCTAAGGAGGCTGAGGCTATATTCCTATGAGTTTGGAGACATCTTAATCTTTGCATAGCGAGTTCTAGGCCAGTTCATGCTGCAAAATAAGACCTTGCCTCAGAAAATCAAATTGAATTTTTAAATAGAATTTATAAGCTCTTTTATAAAGAAAATCCCTAGTGATTTTATTAAAAAAATTCTACCAAATGATAAAGGAGAATAGAGTGCCGATTTGTCAGAAAGACATGCAAAACATAGAGAAAAATGAAATACTCTGTACTTTTAGAAATCAACTTAGCCATGAATACTGAAAATCTAACCTATGTTAGTTATTTCAAGTCAGTATCACTGAAGAACCCATGCAAAAACTTAAGCAATCTAATAGCCATTCACAGCAACAATGAACTGACAAACTGAGTTTGTTTGTAGAAAGTCTGAGTAGCCTTCACAATAGAGTTGTACAGTGTGATTCATCATAGTGATAGGGATAAGCTTAGATTGTATGAACATCTCTGAAGAAGCTAAAAAGCCTTGTTGAAAAAAATTCTATAGCCATCAGTGCGTCTAAAAGCCCCACTAAACATAGTAATAACAAAATGGAACTTTCTGAAACAGATACAATTATCAACTGAAAAATAAATAATAATGGAAACTA
The DNA here is from genome assembly GCA_902168405.1 of Peromyscus aztecus. NCBI lineage: Eukaryota > Metazoa > Chordata > Mammalia > Rodentia > Cricetidae > Peromyscus > Peromyscus aztecus. The sequence continues at coordinate 31,318 of CABHPQ010106473.1, forward strand.
CAATTGATAAACATTGGAAGCTTTTGCTTTATGACTGAGACTATGATAACCCAGACTGCTCTTTTATTCCTCACTGGACTGGAGTATCTTGATAGCACAATGAGAGAGAAGCTTAAAACTCAGGCAGAGAAAAGAGAAATAACAGAGCTCTACAAATTTGCTTGACCTTGCTTTATTTGGGAAAGGCTGTGGCTGGGACTAATTGATTCTTAGCTTGTATATCTTTGTTACGTTTTCAGCCTCCCAAAGTTAGCTCCGTGAAAATCAAATAACCTTTCCAGGAAAACAAATCTGAAAAATGTGGTTAGTGGCTACTTGAACTGACTTCTGAGAGGAGAAAACACTTTCATTCAGCCTTGGTCCAGTCAAATGGGGCTTAATGAGTGTGTTGGTTTAAATGAGAATGGCCCCCATGAGCTCATACATCTGAATACTTGGTCTACAGTTAGTAGAATTCTTTTGGAAGGATTAGGTGGTGTGTCCTTGTTGAGGAGGTGTGTCTTTGTTGGAGGAGGTGAGCCAGATGGGGTAGGCTTTGAGGTTTAAAATGCCTACACCATTCCCAGTTGGCTCTTTTTCTTTCTTTGCCTCATGCTTATTGATCAACTACAAATTCTGTTACTGCTCCAGTGCCATGCCTATCTGCTTACTGCCATGTTCTTCACCATGATGGTCATGGACTGACCCTCTGGAACTGTGAGCCTCAAATTACATGCTTTCTTTAACAAGTTGTCTTGGTTGTAATGAGGTACTGAAGGTATATTATTTTTGAAGACATTTTTCCTGGCTTATTTTTGAACAAAATCAACAGGGTGCTGACACATGTTTGAGTACTTCCAGAGTGACTGATGAATATTGTAACTCACTCACTCTTAACAAAAATGACATATAGCTGGTCACTGCATACACATCTAAGCATGATGCTAATGGATGAGTAAGCTTAGCTTCCAGCATCAGAATGACAATACAACAACTTATTTTAAGACTTGCTATTATCAGACAAGTTTAAATGCAAGGGCAGGACATGCTAGAATCAATAAAAGGCTTTGTATGATAGACAGACAAGCCATCCAAATGTGAAGGCAACAAGAGATATCAGCTATTAAAAATTAAAAATTATATTCTCCTCTAAATCTCCTAAAGAGGAAGATTTCTCTACTGTTCTTAGATATCTACTCAAGTGGAATTAGGGGAAAATCATCTAGGGAGTTACTTGGTAGGTAAAAATGTGTACATTAAATTATGATTTGTTCAAGTTGGCATGATTCTACTCGGAAGTGTATTCATAGGTCCCTAAGTAAATGTAGAAAGCTTCCACAGAAAGCATTATCTCATTTTTAGTCTGTCTTAAGTAGTCACAGTTAACCACTATAAACTTTTTTTACTCTCAGTTTGGTTAATGTGGGGTCAAATGTTTGCATTGTCAAAACAATGGAGGATTCTTAAAATATAACTAAAGTGGGTGACTGGCTCACACGGCCATGTCTACAGGTCTTCCACATAGTGATGTTTGATGTTTTAGTCCATTGAACCTCTCTCTATAGACAAATTTCTAAATGGTCTTATTAAATAAAAAACACGGAGCCAAATATAGGGGTGAAAAGCCTTAGATCAGGGAAATAGAGAAAGCCACCAAACAACCTTACCTCACCAACTCTGCAGCTTCCAAATGTGAGTTACTTCCTGTTTACCCACGCCTTTATTGCCTTGCTGTTCTGCCCTCTCATTGGCTCTCTTAGCCCAGCTACCTCACTTCTTCGTCACTGTCTGTCTATACGGACCTCCAGGTCTCTATGGTTGGTACTGGGATTAAAGGCATGTGTCACCACATGTGACTTTTTCCCCTAGTATGGCCTTGAACACACACACAGTGACCCTGCCTGATAAGTGACTGGATTAAGGACATGTGCTGCCTGACTTTTTGCTTACTTAAAATGGCTGAGCTTTTCCCCTTGATCTCCAGGAAAGCTTTATTAAAGCGCAAATAAAATATTACCACATTTCAGCACAAATAAAATATCACCACATCTCTCAATCACATGAAGTATGTTGCTCCTGAGTTGGCAATGACAGATCAGCAACACGCCACTGAAAGGATGTTAGCAGAAGCATATGGAAACAAATACTAGTAATTATAGCATTCTTTAGAGTAGAGTAGGTATTTATGTAGCAAAGTCCTGATTTTTAAGTGTTTGTCCCATTGAAGTAGCCAAATAGTCTTGTGATTTGATTTTTAGTATGATTTCAAAATTCTAGCCTGAGTGCTTCTCCTTATTACACCTTCATCCCCTTAGTCTCCACATTAGATGGTTCAGAGAGTAGTGTGCACTGTACAAGATTATCACATGTGGATGGGCATGCATCATATTAGAAATATATAGCTTAACTGATTTGAGAGTACTGGAAGGGAATGCAGACATTCCACTCCAACAGGACAGGCCCCAAACAAGTGAGAGCAAGCTATATAGACCCTAGTTTAATATTTACATGCACATACACATGTGGTATACAGTTGGCTATGCTTCCTCCTGACTGCACTTTGAATGCCTTGGTTCTAGCTTTCCTTTTACACTGTGAGTTTCTCGCCTCAATTAAGTGCAGAGTGGATATACTCCTAAAGGGTATGCACTGGGCAAGAGACAAATGTGCAGAAATATATCTCTGCCCTGGTAGCTGTTGCCTCAAGGCTTCAGAAAGAGCTTTCCACTTAAATTGTATACATTTGAGTATGCTTTACAGTTGTTGGTGGTTTATTTATGTTCTAGTCAATAATTTTGATAGTACTTTAATTTATGGAATCATTGGATGCTACTGCTTAATCCATAAATATGGTGCCTCCCTGGTTCTTTCTCTGTCTCTTCTGTTCCCCTCTGTCCTGTATACAAAGACCAATTTTAGGCTCACAGTGTTAGGCTGAAAATGATACCTCCCCCTAAGATATGGTTACTTCCTAATTTTAATTCCCTGCAAATGCTGTGTTATCATAGAAAAGAATGTGATTAAAAATATTTTTATTTTCTTGGGCTAGGGTCTCACTTTGTAGCCCAGGCTAGTGTGGAATGCCCATCCTTCTTCCTCTCTCTGCCAAGTGCTCTAACAGTTGTGCACCACTATGAATGCCAGTGATTAATCTTGAGTCACAGAGCTTGGATTTCCTCAGAGTGGCCTAAATATAATCACACATGTCCTTATAAAGAAAGAGGCAAAGCTGAGTGTTGTGGTGCACAGCTGCAGTCACAGAACATTAGAGGATTGGCATGAAAGAAAGGCCGGCCTGGGCTACATAGTAAGTTCAAGGCCAGCCTAGGCTACATAGCATGTCTCTGACCCAGACACCAATATAAACAAAGAAACAAAAAATGAAGCAGATGTTTAATGGTGGATAGAGTCCACTAATGTAGCTGGAGGGGTCCACAGCTGGATGCTGTGTATTGTTGCTGAGATTGTCATTAATATACACTAGTTTTCTATTGTTCCATACCAAATTACCACAAACTTTGGGCACACAACGTGTCTTTATTAGCTTATGGGAGTCTGGACATGGCTTATCTGGGTCCTCTACCATCCTTAACTTCTCACATTATCCAGAGCTAGAGGCTCAACTGATGCCAGTTCTGCCACCAAGGTCTTGTGGTCATGTAAGAATTCATTTATTTGTGGTTATGAAATTAAGGATTTGGATTATTGCTGACCATTGTTAGATGTGATGCTTCTAGAGTCTTCTAGTTCCTTTCCAGATGGCCTTTCCTTAAGTGCTTTCACAAGATTATTGTTTGTCTCTCTGAAGCTAGCAAGTGCTATAAATAAGGAGTTGTGAGTGTGGAGTAGGTGGGCAAAGGTTAGGTGTCTTCCTTGATCACATTTTTGAGACAGAGTCTTTTTTTTCTTAAGAGATTTTCTATTCATTTTACTTATCAACCACAGGTTCCCCTGTCCTCCCTCCTCCCACCCCTGTCCCTTTTCCCCCAACCCACCCCTCATTCCCACCTCCTTCAAGGCAAGGTCTTCCATGGGGAGTCAGCAGAGCCTGATACATTTGGTTGGGGCAGGTCCGAGCCCCTCCTCCCTGCACCGAGGCTGTGCAAAGTGTTGAGACAGAGTCTTACTGAACCTTGAGCTCATTGATTCAATTAGGCTGCCTGGCCAATGAGTTCCAGAAATCCTCCTCTTTCCATTCTCTACTTCTTGGGTTACATGTGTTCACTACCATGCCCAGCTTTTACATGGGTGCTGGGGATTCAGGCTTAGATTCTCATGCTTGCACAGTGGACACTAAACAGAATGAGTCATCTCTGTAACCCCAAGTTGTCATATTATGGACTGTGATGGCATTAGCTTGACTTTTTCATAGACTATAGGTTAGAAGCAACTTCAGTTCTTGTGTATAATCAAGCAGAAGGTATTGCACAAAGATATGAATTCCTAGAATCAAGATCATGGAACCACCTTAAACCTTATCTGTTATAATGTATTGATTTAATAGGTTATATGGGGAAATGTTGATCAAAGGGTACAAAGTTTCAGTTTTAAAGATAAGTAAGTTCTGAATATCTAATGTATAACATGATGACCATAGTTTATGATATTGTACTGTATATATAAAGCTGCTAAAATAGTAGACTTTCAGTGTCCCCACATCCAAATACATCCAGCTTACTAAAATAAATAAAGCACTGACTATGTGAGCTGATGTGGATGTCAATTAGCTTGACTGAAATGGTGTATTCATATATCCACTCATCAAGATGTCCAATTTAAATATGTGCAGAGAGCACTTGACTTAGTGTGGAGTCACATTCCAAGAAATTCATCATGCATTGAAAATATTCCAAATAAAAATGTATTGAATGCATCTAATGTGCCAGCATCACAGAAGAGATTTTTTACTGTGTGCTGCTATCCCAGGAGAAGATAATAACAACTCAAAATTTGAAACATAGTTGATAGTGAATTTGTATCACATTTCACATCATCATGAAGTTGAACCATTTTAAGTTGAAGACCATTTGTACAATTTCTATTAATTATATCTCAATAAACCTGAAAAAATGTTCAAGAAGAATGTTCCCCAATTCATGCAAAGTCTCACATAGTTGAGCAACACTTCTTTTCCCATGCCAACCCTTCTTAATTCATTGTTTTAGTAAAAGTATGCTCAATGATAAAGCAAGGGATGCACATGTAATATACTGAGAGAAAGTTACTAAAATTTGAAGGAATAGAGACATAGTGTAGATTTATAGGCATTCCTTCCACTTTCATAACTTACTTTCCAGAGGCTTCCATGATTTCTTGCCAGATGGCCCTTTCCATGGCTCTCCTCACAACATTGCAGTTTACTCCTCCAATGCTAGCATTATTAGAACGTGTCTGGTTTTGGGAAAGAGAAATCTCAATAAATAAACCACCACAACTGAAAATATCTCCTGTTGGCTGAAACAATTCTTTTTATCAGACAAGATACTTCCCACACAGGTTTTATAAATATGCATCTGTTGTAAGTTATGCATTCATTTGATGAATTTAGAAAGCATAGGCTGCTTATTAGTCCCAAGTCAGTGTCTCTGTTTTTTTTTTTTATTACAATGCAGAATGAGCTTTAATGTGGGGTGGAAAATTCATAAAAATATTTTTAGCCTTCAAAACCTTGTCCATCCCCATTGGCTCAAACAGGCATTGAGTGTGAATCTCCACTCCCTTCAACTGTTCTCACATACTACCAAGCCCTTATTCCTAGCCTATGCCTCTCTGGCCTGTTTCTCCTCACCTTAAAGGCCTTTTGAAGTGCTTGCTTAATTCTCTTCTGAAATTTTGAGTTGTTTGCCTGTCCTTTAAGGTCCTGCATGGCTCGCCTACTAACAAATTAAGATTTAATTAAGATCTCCTGAATAACGAGGGTGGCCATACTGAAGGGGGAAAAATGTTCTTTTAGGCTGTGAGCACATTATGTTCCCTGCACCTGCAACGTGTTCTTCCTTCCTTTCAACGCATACGTGCCAACTCATTTCTTTAGTGTTTTCTTTTGTTTGGGTTATTTATGAGTTTATATTATGAAACATTTCAAACATAAAAGAAATATAGAGAGTAGCATAATAAACAAACATGTCCCTACCATCTGTTTAAAAATATTGATACCGTGCCATCTTTACCTCAAATGTATATTTCTTTTTCATTTATTATGCCGAACACTTTTAAACAAACAAAAAGTAGCCCAACACAATGAACACCCGTCTACTTGGCATCCATTTCCAACAATTTTGTTCTCATTCTCTCATTTCTTCTGCCCATTATTAGCATTCTCCACTCCCCACATGCACATCTACAGTCCAAGTTGAAGCTCTCAGCATGAATTTTTCACCCCTAAATACTTTCACATATACCTCTTAGGTATAAGGTTTTTTGTTCTGTAACTTGAATGTTATAGTTGTACCCAGGAAAATCAGCAATGATTCCCTTACTTTGTTTTGTATTCGACCCATGTAAAATGATATTTTTTTTCAAATTTCCCCCAAATGTCTTTAATGACAATTACTTTTCCACATAAGACCCAGTCACGTTGAACTTAGCACGTTTGTTTTTATATGCCCCCCCTACGCTTATTTCATATATCAACTTTTTGAAGTCATCAGCTTATTAAGTGGTCTGTTTCATAATTTGAATGTCTTACAATTTTCTCTCATGGTTTTATTTAGCGTCTTCTCTTATAACTTGTATTGCATAAAAACTGGAAAGACTTTCTCTTTCCCATTAACTGTCTAATGATTTTAACACATTGATGCCTGGAACAATGATGTCACCAGTGCCTATAAACTGGTCATTTTCTAGGTCTGTCAGTGGATCCCCGTGTAGTGATTGTTTTGTTGCAAAGAAGAGCATTTGCTGAACTCTGTTTCGTTCCTTAGAGTGGCTATTTTATGTTTTGCTTTAAACAAATTTCAGAATACCCTGTTTAAGAATTTGTTAGCCACCAACTTGTCATACATTCTTCCAGGACTGCTCCTAGGGAGTGTTAATTCCTGGCATTACCAACTGGACCCCGTGGGCAGGCAAAAGAGCCTCACTTTCTAGAGAAGATCCCCAGGGAAAGAAACATGGGAACTGGCAGCTGCAAGTCCATTGACAGCTGCCCGTGACCATCCTCCATTCATGAATCTCTGTTTATTCGGTGTGTTGCCATCAATTCCTAGAATTACCTCTGATGCTTATGGTCTGTCACATTTGGTCAGTGGGAACCTTTGAAAATGTGCTTTTCCTGGATTCTCTTTGGTCATGTCCTTGTTTTCTGGCACACAATGAACCAGAATAACCTTGTAGTTGTCCTGTGACAGATCTGGAAGTAAGCCCCCATATGCATATGATTGCATGGTCAATTCTTGTTGTTTTGATTAGCTGAGTTTTACAAATTAGTGTTGAAATTTTCAGTTCAAATTTAACAATAAAATTTTTTTTACTTATTTTTTTCTGGTATTTTTGCCTTCGCTTTCCCTTACACTGGTAATATGGTTTCTTTTCTAATAATATCAACTTTGTATTCCAATGTTACTGTATCACCATTGCTACTAAGTAGAGATGATCATCTCTGTGTTATTGTTTTCCTTATTACATCACAGTAAAATGTATAACAAGAATATATTGTCCACAATAACTCGAAATAATTCTCTCTGTTTTTTGTTTTCATTTTTTAGCACCTTGACATACAGTTACAACCATTTTTTTTCCATTTGAGAAATTTCTTTATTTTTGGACACAGTAAAGCATGCAATTCATTTATTAAAACTTATATCAGAAAATATGCAGAGGAATCTGCCCTTTTTGAATGTTCTAATTTTCCTTTCCAGTGACTGTTTTTGCACATGTATTTCTATTTTCCCTGGTTCTTACCTATGTGTTAGCCTACTATATGTACTAAATGTATTGTATATACTGCTGTATATCATTTCCTTCTTACTCATACATTCTGGTGGTTACTCTACTTAATTCATAGAGATCTTCCCCCACTATCTTTTAAAATTGTGCACTTATGCAGAGGGCCTAGGTGAGTCCATGCAGGGTTGGTTCAGTCTCTGTGAACCCTTATGAGCCCAGGTTAGTTGATTCTGTGGGTTTTCTTGTGGTGTCCTTGACCCCTCTGGCTCCTACAATCCTTCCTCCCTCTCATTAGCAGGATTCCCTGAGCTTGGCCTAGTACTTGGCTGTGGGTCTCTGCATCTGTTCCCATCAGTTGCTGGGTGAAGCCTCTCTGACGGCAATTGGGTTAGGCATCAGTCTATGAATATAGCGAATATCATTAGACATCTTACATTGACATTTTTTCCTCCAGTCCTGTTCATACAGTTTAAAAACACACTGCCATGATTTTCCTTCAAAAATCCTTTTCTCTCCAATAGTTTTCTTTTATCTAATTTCATTGATTAATCCTTCCAACATTATGTTCACAGTACTTTTTTCAGCAGTAGTGAGGATGCTTGCAATAGAATCCCTATTAAGAGGTTTGTTTCATTTAACTTTATTTCATCATGATAAGAAAGACTACTACCTATTAAATGCTGTTATAAGAAAGGGTTTTGGTCATAGATACTTATTTAATATCTATGACAATAATACATAATTGAACCTACATTAAGATGGATCATTACGTTAATAGATTTTTCCTTTAAAAACAATCAAACCTTTCTTGCATTCCTGGAACAAACCCTCCTTGTGATATGTAAGGAACATTGCTCACTCACTCCACAGTGAAAACAGCTGAAAATTACAAAAATCAAACAAATAAGCTTTGAAAGTCTTTGACTATAATATAGATGGTTCAGTCACTTTGGAAAACAATCTAGTAATTTCCCAAAAATGGTTAAATGTTGAATTACCATATGATCTAACAATTCTGCTTCTAGGTATATAATTAAGAAAAATGCAACATGCGTTCCCTGAAAAACATTTATATGGGCATTTATCACAGAATTAGTGCCTTGATGCCTGAAATTAAAACCTGCTTGTATGTTGTTCACTTATCTTGACAAACCCATTTTGAATGGATAAACATATGTGGCATGCTCAGATAAAGTAAAATTACTCAGCTATAAAAAGAACAAAGTGTTGATATACATTAAACATGACTGAATTTTAAAAGCATTCTGAGCTATTCCATAAAGAAAACATCACATATTATGTCATTTCACTTTTTTTTTCATTTTTAGAAAATGTCCACTATGGGCAACTCTATAAAAAGTAGATTCATGATTGCTTAGGAACTGGGAGTTGAGAAAGCTAGGTGGTAACTAAAGGGTATGGATTTCTTTTCTGACATGATGAAAGATTCTAAAATTGAATGTGATGATGGTTGCTCATATCTATAAGAATACTAAAACTCACTAAGGTAAGTACTTTAAATTGATGAATTGCCTGATATATTAATCATATGTTAGTGAAGTTACTTTTTAAGTTTCCTAATCTTTTGTGGTTTAAAAATATAATCACTTACTGTAAAGGGTTATTCCTTATCAATGGGGTACAGTGATGGAAATATACATATCTATATCTAGCATGCAAAATTTAAATAATACAATATGTTGAATACTATAGGAATTTGGTAGATCCAAATAGCTTACACAATAGAAATTTATTTGTCTACAATTCTAGAGGATAGAAGTCCAAAGTCTAGGTATAGACAGGTTTGGTTCCTTTTGAGACCTCTTCCTGTGGTTTGTAGATGGCCATCTTCTCCTCATGGCTTCACAGGCTCTTTCTTCTTCATGTGCACCCTTGGCACCTCTCTGCCCATATTTCCTTCTCTTATCAATCACTTCTTTCTATGGAATTCATATATTGTTCCATATAGCAGATGTCTCTTTGTGTCTGGGATGACTCTGTGCTTTTCTTAACTCTGTGGAATACTTTTCATGTGATATAAGACATCAGAGAACAACACATTGTAAGAAAGTCCAAGATACCCCTGCGGATACTTAAGGAGAAAGAACACAAAAAGGAACACCAATGTACCAGAGTTAAGATTTTTTGAACATTCCAGTCAGTTTAGCCACCAGTTGAAGGCAGCTGAGTGTAATATGTCTGCTACCACACAAAACAAAACAAAACCCAAACTTCCTGGCTGAGCCCTGTTTGATTTCTTGACCCACAGAATAATAAGAGACTACAAATTATTGTTTCTAAAATGTTTTCACAGTTTGTATACATAGAACTGCTGATCTGTGTGCTATATGCATCTTCAAAGTTTTAAACATTGCCATAATTGCTCTGAAAAGTTAGCACACCAATTTCTGCACCTACTGTTAATTTATAAGAATCCTACTTTCTGCCAGGTGGTGGTGGCACACGCCTTTAATCCTAGCACTCAGGAGGCAGAGCTAGGCGGATCTCTGTGAGTTCGAGGTCAGCCTGGACTACAGAGTGAGTTCCAGGAAAGGCACAAAGCTACACAGAGAAACCCTGTCTCGAAAAACAAAAACAAAAACAAAGAATCCTACTTTCTCCCTAATTTAACTAGCACTTGCCATTATATGATTTTCTCTAACAAATGTGCATACCTTATCTTAATTTCCCTTTTCCTCACAACTAATGAAAATGTATATCTTTTTTCTATGTTTATCAGCACCCAAAATTCCTATTCTGCTATTTGTCTAAATTGTGTGTGTGTGTGTGTGTGTGTGTGTGTGTGTGTGTATTTGTGTATGCCTACATGTGTGCAACCAGTCTGTGGCTGGCTTGTCTTAATCTTAATTCTACATTGTAGAAAGACTTCTTAATAAAAATATTTTATTTTACAGTTTATACTTTTAGTATTATGGTTATGCCTTTCCTTGCTCTGATTTGCTGTTGCTGAAATTAAGGGCCATTTGAGGAATCCTATGGAAATCTAATACAGTTTAAGCTTCCTATAACATAAACACATATGAAGGTGATCTAAATAAAATTGCCATATAATGAGGGAGACAGACTCCCAATTGGACATCTCTTGTTACCAAATGAAGCTTCTAGTATATTTAATCAGGGTTTTGACCACAAGAGTCCCATAGGAAGCTTCCAAACAACCCAAGTGACTGCCAAGGCTGTTGGTGGCTCTCCGCAAACTGATGGTAAGGCCCTATTGCTGAAGACAACACCTACACAATTCATTGAACATGGAGAAGTTGAGCTGGTGCCTACCTAGAGGCTCTACCCCTATGAAAAAATATTCATGGTATTGGAAGATACTCTGCACACTACCAAAAGAGAGATAAACAGCAACCCAGCTACAAAGCTTTCAATCTAAAGGAGTGACCTGCCTGCAGGAAATGCCAGTGCAACAGTGGCACAAAGGGTGTGGGAGTAACCAACCTATGTCTGATTTGACTTAAGGCCCACTCCATGAGATGGAAGCCATACCCTGCCCTGCTTGGTTTGCTAAGAACCTGAGACCAGATAGCCCAGAGACCTAGGAGATAACCAGATACTACTGTTCAGCTAAAGGAACATAGCAACAGAATGACTCCTAATGACATTCTGCTATACTCAGCCATCTCAGATAAGCTTCCTCCTGCAGCAGATGGGAACAGATAAAGAGACCCACAGGCAGACATTATTCAGAGAGTTAGAGACCTTGGAATACTCAGTGTTAAATGGGATGTCTCCATCAAATCCCTCCCCTCAGGGTTCAAGGAACCCTGAAGAAGAGGAGGCAGAAAGAGCATAAGAGCCAGAGGTGATGGAGGACACCAAGGAAACAAGGCCTTCTGTATACAAAAGGGCTGGCAGAGATATGAACTCATGGAAACTGAGGCAGCATGCACAGGACCTGCAAGGGTCTTCACCAAATGGGGTCCTAGAACTGAAAGGATAAGTGGAAACATGCCCCCATCTCTCACCCAGAAACTATCTCCAATTGATAGTCACTTGCAAATGAAAAAGTAATTTTCTCCAAGGGAGTTTCACTGGGGAAACAAACCACTCCTAAGGGTAGGCCCCATTCCCAGAAGTAGATGGCCAATACAGAATGAGCTCACTGTCATCTCTGGAGGTTCTTTGTCTCATAATGTTAAATTAGGGTGCTTTTTGTTCTTTGATTTTGCTTTTGTTTCTTCTACTGTACAGGTCCTTTGTGTATATGTTATGGTTTCCAATTTGCTTTTTTAAAAATGGGATTCTCAAGTGTGCAAATGCATGTGTCTCTGCCTCTATATGCATTTCTTGTGCCTTTTCTTTGGCTGTTTTTTTTTTTCGTTGTTTTTTGTTTTATCATATTCCTATCTATTTGTTTTTTATTTATCTTACGTTATTATTATTTTTTGATGCCTGTTTGTTTTCAAAGGGAGGGGAGGGAAGGGAAACAATAGTCAAAATATAGTGAATGAAAATAGATCTATTTCAATAAAAGAAAAAAGATTCAATTTATGTAAACAGAACTCGATAGAAATGAAGGCAGATATGCCAAACTATGGAAAGGTCTTTTGTACTTAATTTACATGGCCCTGTGTCTTAGTTATTTTTTGCTCTTGTGATAAAATGCCTGACAAAATCAACTTAAGGGAGTGTGGGGGTTTGAATGAAAATGGCCCCCACAGACCCATAGGGAGTGGCACTATTAGGAGGAGTGGCCCTGTTGGGGTAGGTGTGCCCTTCTTGGAAGAAGTGTGTCACTGGGTTCAGGTTTTATGTTTCAGATGCTCAAGATAGGCCCCGTCTCTCAGTCTCTTCCTGCTGCCTTTGGACCCATATGTAGAACTCGCAAGTACTGCTCCTGTACCATGTCTGCCTGCACAGTGCTGTGCTTCCTGCCATGACCATAATAGACTAAACCTCTGAACTGTAAACCAGTCTCAATGAAATGTTTTCCTTTGTAAGAGTTGCCATGGTCATGGTGTCTCTTCCCAGCAATAGAAGCCCCAGCTAAGACAGGGAGAAAGGATTTCTTTTTGTTTATGGTTCCAGGGTGTAGTTCATCATTGTGGGGAAGTCAAGAAAGCAGAACTTTAAGCAGCTAGACATATTATAGCCTATCATATACACAAACAAGAAGAAGAGTACAATGAATGCTGTCGCTCAGCTACTTTTCAACTTTTTATATAGTCCAGGATCCTACTCAGGGGATGGAACCACCCACAGTGAGCAGGTCTTCCCACCTCAGTTAACCTGGTCAAGATGGTCCCTCATAGGCATGCCCAGTTGCCTGTCTCCTGGGTGGTTCTTGATCTCATCTATTTAATAGTAGAGATTAACCACCACACTTTGCTTCTTAATGAGGAGTCATATCGCTTCATTTATTTGTTGAATAGTCAGGTTTCTTCCTCATTTTTCCTGTACATGTTTCCATTTCTATTTTAAGTTCTAATGTGGATAAAATAGATCATTTAATTCTCTTATTTTAAAAATTTGTGGTGATAGTTATGAGTCATTTACTTAATTAAAATTGTTTTATGTATATTTTCTCTTTCCTTGATCAGTTTTAGGGAAAATTTCTGTCTTATTCATTTTAAGCATCATTTAAAATTATATTGACCTGCTCTTCTTCACCCCTTTGTTTTCTATTTCTATTTATTTTCTGTTCATACTTTAAACTTAATTGTGTACATTTCTAACTTTCCCCATCTATGGTGGTTTGAATAAGAATGGCCCTCATAGGCTCATATATTTGAATGCTTAGTCACCAGGGAGTGGCGTTATTTGAAAGGCTTAGAGGTTGTGGCCTTATTGGAGTAGATGTGGCCTTGTTAGAGAAAGTGTGTCACTGGGGGGTGGGCTTTGAGATTTCAAAAGGCCATGCCAGGCCCAGTCAGTCTCTCTCTCAGCCTATGGATCAGGTTGTAACTATTAGCTAGTTCCCCAGCACCATACCTGCCTGATACCGTGCTTCCTGCCAAGGTGATAATGAACTAAGATTCTGACTCTGTAAGCCAGCCTCCAGTTAAATGCTTTCCTTTCTAAGAGTTGCCATGGTTATGGTGTCTCTCTGCAGCAGTAGAACAGTGACTAAGACACCATCAAATGTTTAACTTTAAATCTACTTAATATTTGAAACTATGTAAGGTATCATTTAAAAATAGTTTCTATTGTTGAAGTTTACTCCTAAGCATTTTAAGTTTCATTTATGGCTTCTCTTTAAATAAAACCCTATTTCTTGATTAAAAAAATTCTACATACTTTAAAAATTCTAGTTACATTTTATTTTTAACCCTGAGAAATTGTTTTTACCCACAAGTGAAGCTAATAAAATATAGCTGAAAATTGTATGAATTAGAATTTATCTATTAACAATTCTCAGTGGTAACAGAAAGAAAACTTGTTTGCTTAATCTTTCTGTACATGATTTTAAAGCAATAACCCTGAACACATTTTCTGGTGTCCAGGGTGACTGTTCTTGCACAGCTATAATAACATGTTGCTCATAAGTTCAGAAAGGAAGTTTCTCTGAATGTATTCTAAAAGAAAATGTTTTAAATTTTGTTGGGAACTGGGTCTAACTTTGAGGAAAATAATCTTAGAAGGACTCTAAATATAGTGAACACTACTTTTAGTTACTGAGATGATTTTTCTTTGTCATTTTTGAATTTCATTGTATTCTAGCTAAAACTGTGATGTGTAGAATACTTACACTTCTCCCCTTTGGAGACACCATTTGTTGCACAGTGGTCAGTTGGTAACTCATCCAACTTGCATAAACCATAGTCTCTGTTGCTTTCATTCTCTCTATCTCTGTCACTCTCTAAACACACACACACACACACACACACACACACAAATATATTGTATTAAGCTTTCTATATTCTTATCATTTATTTGCTTGATATATCAATTTATGATAGAATTAGATTTTGTGTTATATATTGGAGATTGTATTATTTGATACATTTAAGCTCATGACTCATGATGTTGGCAGTTTTCTTTTGGTACCAGTTCTTTCTTTACTCTGAAAACCACGTTTCAATTTATACCTAACAATTTTTTAAATAAAAAAAACTGTTTTGCCTTATGTTAATGTGACTGACTGTAAGAGCTTTGCTTAGTATTTTTTGTATATCTTTTCTCATGTCATTGATGTATTTTTTATGTTTATTATTTTAGTTTTTATGTTCATCTTTTTATTGATGTATATTTATTGTATGTAGTGATGAATTTCACACAGTCATTTCCCTTCATTTATCATATACTTTGATGACACTCAACCTCTATATGTACCTCATTCTCCTTTCTTTCTTTCTCACTAGTTCCATTTCTCTTTCCTGAATAGTTTTGATTTTACACACACACACACACACACACACACACACACACACACACACACACACACACACCAGGATAGGAATTTTTTGAGTGCCTGATGGATATAGGAAAATACACTCGTTTTAATTAGTAGCTATAGAAAAGTGGATTAAAACAAGATATCAATTAAATTCATTGGAATTTTGATAGGGTTTGTACTAAATATGTAACAGAGACTATGGGGTTCCAGCCCCTCGATAGACCCCTCTGAGGGTCTGGGAAGAATCTACAACCAGCTGATAATTTAATCTTTGATAAAAAGAAATGGATCTATGTACACGAAACTCTTTAGTCCATACACTTCATTCTTCTGAGTCAGTTTTTCTCTATGCAGCTTCTATTCTGCTCCCATGCCTAGCTCCTTTCTTGCCTGATTTCTCTCTTCATTTGTCTGCTGCCCCCTCTAAGTTCTATCTTAATTCTCTCATCTTAGTTCCGTTCCATCTAGGTTCGCATCCATCTAGTTCTTTCCCATCTTAGCTCCTCTCTCATCTCCTTCTTTCTCATCTTGTTCTTTCCCATCTGTCTCTTCTTCATCTTCCATCTTGTTCCTCTAGTATTCTCTTCTAGCCCTTCAATCTAGTTCTTTCCCATATAGTTCATTCCTCTCCAGTTCTTACCCATCTATCCAATTCTTCCATTCTCTTTTCTCTTCTCCATCTAGTACTCATCTGAAAATAAAACTGCCCTTTTATCCCTTTGACCCTTATCTCTCCAAGCTATCTCTGCTCCTGCTGTTTCTGGCAAGTGTGCTCCATCACTAGGCAAGTGTGCTCCATCACTAGGCAACTTGGCTAGGCAACTTCCATCACCGTTAGATGTACCTGTAAGTTGGAACCCTTTAGTTCTGAGTTAATTGTTAAGGGTGGATCTAAAACTAGAGATAAGACTTTGGAAAGGAGAAAGTTAAGCTTAATTAGCACATCCACCAGGCCTTCTCAAATAGGTAGTCTGGATGCTTAAGTCTGTTCTTAGAGAGTACAGAGGTATCTCTGATAAGATTATTTTCCTCCGTCTGGGGATGGACCTGGCCAGATGCTGCCAATAACGATTATTACAGGGAGGCTTGAACTGGGGTTCTGGCTGTGCATAGCTGTCAGTGCAAAAAGTTATCTAAATATTCCTAGAAGTGGTTATGTAAGGAGTTAGAGGTCTATAAAGTTAGTAAGGTTGTAAGAAAAGGAGGGTCTGAGCTAAATTGGGTGAAGCTATTACTTAAGGTCCACATGACCTAGGCAGTGTCTCCTTGTGGAATTCAGGAGACTTATTATGTGGTGGTTTGGACTGTTATTCCTTGAATGTGTTAGTCCTTGAATGTGGCTAAGGGAGATATCTGATTCCAGCACTAAAAGGAGAAGAAACAAATGGGCCTGAGGGAAGGAAATCATTCCTGAGGTTGTTCTCCAAGTACCTCGAATGTGTATGTCCAAATAGTGATCAGTCCACACTGTTAGCAATTCTTAGGAAAAAATAAATTGGGAAAGCTATGAAGGCACAAATGATTCTCATAACAGAAGACAGCTGATATATAACAAGCCAAATAACACCAAATGCTCCCTGGAATTTGGCTTCCTCTGAAGGAATTCCTTGATCCCTTCAGGTAGTGGCTTTGCCATAACTGGCTGAGTTCTTATAATACATTCCTGTGGCCTGTAGCAAATGTGCAGATTGCTTTGGTAGAGTAGCCATTTTTACAATATTAATTTTACCAATCTATGAGTATGGAGGTCTTTCAATCTTCTGGCATCTCCAGCATCATCACTAGAATTTATTATCTACTTTCTCTTTAATTTTTTAAAAAAACTTATTATTTTATATGTATGGGTGTCTTGCTTGCATACATGTCTGTGCACCACTCTCATGTCATGCCCAAGGAGGCCAAAAAAGGGCATCAGACTCCCTGGATCTGGAGGTATAAACCTTTGTGAGTTGCCATGTAGTTGCTGGGAATCAACCCCAGATGCTCGGGAAGGGTAGCCAGTGCTCTTAACTTCTGATTCTTCTCTTCAGTCCCTTACCTGAATTCAAAATTATATCCATTTTGAGTGGGGTAAAATGGAATCTCAATGAAATTTTGACTTGCATTTTCCTTATAGCTAAGGATATTGAACTGATTGTGTGTTCTTTCATTGCTATTTGTACTTCATCTGTTGAGAAGTGTCTGCTCATTTGATTTACTTATTAATTACCTTGTTTGCATTTTTGGTAGTTTTCTTTCTTTAGTTCTTTATTTTTAGATATTATTCCTCTGTCAAAGGTATAGGTAAGATTTTCTCCCATTTTGTAGGTAATTGTTTCCTTTATAATTTTACATAATCACATTTCTCAATTATTTATATTATTTCCTGAGCTATTAAAGTTTTTTTCAGAAATTGCTTGCCCATGCTTATGCCTTGGAGTGTTTTCTTACCCTTTAACAGTTTCACATCTTACATTATGATCCTTGACCCATTTTGAATCAATTTGAGAACACAGTAAGAGATATGGATATCTTTTCATTCTTCTCTAAGTGGATATTCTGTTTTCCTAGTTATTTATGGAATAGGCCATTCTTTCTGGCTGTTTCATCAAAAATCAGGTGACTGGAGCTGTCTGGGTTTATTTATTATTTCTCTGTTCTATTATGTCAGTCTTCATGTGTGTGTTTGTGCTATCACTATGCTGGGCTTTTTGAGAGAGTGTCAATGTGAAACCCGGGTTTACTTCAGTTCCCAGTGCTTCAGTGGCTCAGCTATTGAGTTTATACACAGGCAGGCATCATCACATCTAGCTCTATATCTTGAATTTTAAACTTGCTCTATGGTTTTGTTTTGCATGTTCTTCATGCATGCATTAGATAGTTAGGGCTAATTTTGAATTTTTACTCTCTTATTTTGCATAAATATGAAGTAATATATGTATTGCTGTATTTTCTTTGTATATATTTATCCTCTGCTCAGTTGGACATTTTAGATTTCATGTGTATCTTTATCCTTATCTTTAATTTTTATTTTTTGAAATTAAAATACTATTATATCATTTTCCTCTTTCCCTTTCTTCCATCCAAACCACTCACATTTGTGCATTTCCTCCCTTTGTTGCACTCTCTCAAATTCAGGGCCTCTGGCCTCACTTTTTAAAAAATTGTGACACACACACACACACGCTGTGGTGGTTTGAATAGGTATGGCCCCCATAGACTCATGTGTTTGAATGGCAGTCATAGGAAGTGGCACTATTAGGAGGTGTGGCCTTGTTGGAGTAGGTGGTCTTGTTGGAAGAATGTGTCACTGTGGAGGTGTGCTTTGAGGTCTTCTATGCTGAAGCTATGCCTTACTGGGAGTCATCCCTGGTGGTGGATGGCTCCTGCAAAGGATGTAAGGAGTCGGTGGGGGAAGGAAGTGAGCCAGGCCATGGTGGTCAGGAGAATCTTACAGCCTGACTATCTAGCAGCCAGAGTGTTTCTTTATTTATACAGAATTTAGTAAGCAGAGATACATTCATGATGTTCCAAAACATAGATCATATCATTTTTGGTTTTGGACATGTGTTTCACTTCCTTTTGCTCATCTTTTAGTCATCATTAATAAACTATGACAGAACAGAGTTATCATTTCCAATTATTTTCCTCAAGTTTTGACATCATTAACAAACAGAGTTATCATTCTTACTCATTAAGCCCATAACCCAGTTTTTGAGAATCTAGAGGCATATGACAGCCTGTTCTCAGGCTGGTAGCTTTGGTTGCTTCAAGAACACCAGACCAAAAAAAAAATCTTCAACCACCCTGGGCATTTTGCCATGTCTCAAGCAGTGTATTATTAACTCTTAGTGGTCAGAGTGCCCAGGAAAAGTCCTCAGGCCAAACCTGCTGCAGTTAATATTCAAATTCTGGCATAATACAATCAATGTTCACATTTATAACTTTATAGAATTTGTCTATATATCTAATCCTGGCAATCTGTTGTTCCTTGGTCATATGACATTATAGTGGTTCTGTATCAGCTAACTTTTCTAAGAGAAGGAGGTCTGGACACATCATACTTTTATCATCTTTCTACTCCATATTTTGCTCATCAATATGTCTCTGTGTAGGGCAGAGTTGTATGCCACATAATTGTCTGAGTGTACAGTGGAGAGAGGCTTGTAATCTGAAATGTGGCCAACTCCTCTAGCCCACCGGATCTTTTTGACCTTTTTTGAGTTTACTTTGTTTTGAATATCTTGTTCCTGTGTAAGTACAGGGACAGATGTTTCAAGAATGTCTCATAGTCTCATGAAGAGACCTCTGGCTTCTTTATGTGTTACAACCTCCAAGGCATAAGGAAGACCTTCAAGTAGATAAGGATATCTCCCTCAAAGTGGGTGGGGGGGGAGAATAGTATGTTCAGGACTTTCCTGGATAAGCTTAGAAGCAGCATTCCTGGGAGAAGTCATAAATGATTCATAAGTTTTCCATCAATCCAACATCCCTAAATTATAAAAATATGAAAAGTCCCTTAAGTATGTGTTAGAGACTGACCCAGGCCTGTGTGTATTAGATCAGGCCCGTGTGAATTAGATCTATTGTGCTTTGAATTTCTGCTAGAGGCTTGCAAAGTTAGGATGGCCTTGGCCTAACTAAGAAGTATACTTTTAGAGATAGCCTTGAACAGTAATTGGCCACCTGCAAAACCTTGGACCAAAGAGACTTCACCTCCCCCCCCCCATCACTCTGACTTCTCCTGAAAATTTTCCACCCTCCTCTCTCAGTTACCCCTCCCTGCTTAAAGCTTTCTATAAAAGCATGTACAGTTCACTTAATAAACGAAGCCTTGACACGCCTCAGAGTGACTCAGTTTCTCATTTGTGCCTGGCTTCCTTCCCTTCTCTCCCCATGATTTTTCAGGTGTTTCTCGGCTAAGAGACCCATGAATAATAACCTGGCCTGCAAGGCGGGTCAAGTATGCAACAGGTAGAGATGAAAACCAAAGGTGGCATGGCAGCCATCATGTGGCTTAGCTTTGCTGGATCTTTGTCAAGCAGCTGTGCTGGCTTTATGACTTTTACCATTCCATTTAGATATGGCTGTGCCAATGCCCAGTGTGGCTGACAGTTTACTTATTATTGCCTATGGATCAAGATGTAGAACTCTCAGCTACCCCTTCAGCACCATGTCTGCCTGCACACTGCCATGATGATAATGGACTAAACCTCTGAAACTGTAAGCCAGCTCCAATCAAATGTTTTCTTTTATAAGACTTGTTGTGGTCAGGTTGTCTCTTCACAGTAATAGAAACTCTAACTAAGATACTAAGACACACACACACACACACACACACACACACACACACACAAACACACAAACACACACACCACATACATGGATGACCATTTGGTATTAGATAACTACATTGGGGGCTCTTCCCATGGAAGGCTATTTCATCCTACTCTCAGAATTCCTTAGTTGCTTATAGTTCTTAGTCTAGGGTTGAGAACCCATGAATTTTCCTCCTTCCTTGTTAGCATATCTGTTGGTGTAGTTCTTGTACAAGTCTTGTTTAGATAGTGTTAACATTTTCACACAGATACTTAGTTGTGCCATTTTCTACTCTGTTTGAAACTAAATTTATTAATTTTGGTCTTTTCTCTAACATCACAATGACTTTATCATTTATTCATTACCCATAAAAGCTCTACCCTATTATTGCTTAGAAATTTAGTTTCAACATCTGTAAGAAAAATAAGTTTTATGCAAATTAATAAATTATACTTCTGTGTTTTATTGGTCTTTTTTAGCCTATTATTTCCTTCAGTATTTATGTTTCTTTCGAAAAGCCTTTAGGTCTATGGGCAGTAAAGTTTCTTAATCTTTCTATATTTAAATTTTCGTATTCATTTCTTCTATCTCAATTTATCTGGGTATAAAGTTCTAAGGTGTTTCTTTGTTTTACTCAGAATTTTGAAAGTGTGGTTTATTATTGCCAGCTGACACTTATTGTTGATAAGAATTCTTCTTGGTTTAAGAAGTAAGTCTATTATTATTTAGTAGACATTCTTTCTTTTACTATCTGGTAGCTCTTTTATCATATTTCCCCTTTTCTGTACTCATTCATTGATTTGTATTTGTTTTGTTATAAAAACCATATTGTTATAAATAGAATCATACAACCATTTAAAATATTTAGTATTAAGAGGGAAGTGGGATTAATAACACTAAAGATAATTGAAAAAGCCATAGGGAATCATATTATATTTGTTTACATAAATGATACATATTTAATTTCATGTGTTTATATAGTGTAAATAAAGTTATGCTACTTGGAGTGACTATGATACCTCAAGAGCCATAACTCAAAACATAAAGTAGAAACAAAAAGAAAAACAAAGAAAATAAAGCCAACCAACCAAAAACAAAAACAAAAAATCTCAGTGCCAGTCATGGGAAACCTCTTTTGAGTTGTTGATCAGGAGAGACTGAGAGAGTCCCAAAACAATGCACAATATTGCTGTTACCTTTGGTTGCCTTCCAGAAATTGAAGGTAATACCCTATTTCTGAAGATACCATACAGTTTAGACAGAAGACTTATAAGAATTGAGCTGGATTCGACCTGGAATCTTCCTCCATGAGGGCTATCTTACAGTATCAACCTGCCAAGTGTGAAAAACAATCAATAGTCCTACCCAGCTGTAATGCCTACAAACACCAATTATCAGAATGGCCAGATTTCCCCAAGTGTGCAATAGTGGCAGTTGTATCTTGGGCATAACCAACAGCCATCTAATTGAATTAAGACCTGGTCAATAAGAAGGAATCTATGTCTGATACCGTAAATCTTCCCACTACCTGTGGCTGTTGAGTTGGCAGACCCTAGAGGAGAACTCACTACCATCATTTCACTAAACCAGTATAATTTCTGGCTGCATTCTAAACACCTGTCCTTATACTACAGATGAGAGTAGCTCTAACCCTCACCAAAGAAACTTCTTTTTACAGAAGACAGAGCCCATTACAGAAAGAAACAACTGGTCAACATTCAGAAAACAACTGACTGTGGACTTCTCACTCTTAGCTGATACGTCTACACCATAACCCCTGCACCTCAGACTCAGGGAATATTGTGGAAGAGGAGTTGGAAAGATTATAAGAGCTAGTGAACCAGAGCAGGACATCTGCTGAGAGTTGGTGTCTTCAAGATATGACAGGGAAGCTGTAACAAGGAAACCTTAACAATATAGTTGTCTAAATAATACTTAAAAATGACAAAAGTCAATTGACTTGCTAGTGTAGATGGGAAAATTCTCAAGAGGTTTCACCCTAGAAGGAAATAAATGGCTGTTGGGAGAGGGAGAATCAGTCTTCTTCAGGGATGAGCCCCCGATAGGCTAATGATTGATGTGTGAGTGCCCAGCCTACTGTGGGCATTACCACCTTTGGGCAGGTAGTCCTAGTTGGTATAATTAAGCATGAGCAAACAATGGAGAGCAAGTTATAAGCAGCATCCCTGTATGGTCTCTGCTTCAGTTCCTGCCTCTAGGTTCTTGCTTTGACTTCCTGTCCTGACTTCCCTTCATGATGAACTGTGTGTGATCTGTAAGATGAAATAAACCCTGTCCTCCCCAAGTTGCTTTTGGTTATAGTGTTTATCATAGTGAGAGAAAGCAAACTAATACATGTGACTGTTAAAATTTAGAGTGCTGATCCCTACCCCAGGTCCCCTGAAGATTCATGACTGTTTAGAGGCAAGGACTAGAATCCTGCATTTTACATCACCAGGAATTTCATATGCTGCTTGAAAATTCATGGCCTAGTAGTTAGGTTCTTCTAAATATTTGTGGACCTGCTTATTTAAATGACATATCTAGAAAATGAAACATTAGAAATACTAGATAACCATAGATTCAATAAGAATTTCTTTAACTTATAAAACAATCCTGTAAACAAGTATCCTCCTGATTGATGGAAATTTGAATAGGTAATGGAAACTTGAATAGGTAACTTCTGTCACATAAGCTATCGTGAAACAGGGTTATGAAGGAGGCCCTAGTCAATTGCCTATAGACAGATTCTCATGATAGATGTTTGGATCATCAGTCATTAGTTAACACTATTTACCTCAACTAACAAGTCCTTGGTTTTTAATTCTGTTTCTTGTGAGGAAACAGCCTTAATTACAGAATTTAGTTGGATTCCTGTATCTCTTGGTGTTGGAGTAATTCAGTTCTAACAAAACCCCTTCCTGAAAACAGAGGGGTGAACTTCAATACTGGTTACTATTTCTTTAAATTTCATTGATTTCAGAGTAAAACTGGAGACAACTTGGTAGTATTATGGTGAGAATGCTGTAGTCATGCCCCATACTGTATTTAAACAGCTAAAACAATACAACACCATGCTACTGGTATAGGACCAACATCCCAAAAGCCAAGGTTTCAAAGAGTGTACAAGGATGAAGGATTTTCTTGTTTGTGTCTTTTGCAGAAGTGAGGTTTGGAACCGATGACCTTGTGCATGGTAGGTAGGTATTCTACCGCTGAGCTTGATCCTACAAGTAATTTCCCTGATGAGGACAATCCATCCTAGAGTTAATCTTTCATGTCATTTCTACCAGAATCTAGGAAAGAAATAAAAAACAAAGCCTTGTTTTTGAGGGCTCTGTGTTTGATTCTGGCTCTGTGTTTGATGGTGAGAATACTGGATTATTGGAATAATTGGTCCTGTTATCAGCTCTTGGATACTGGATCATGGAACTTTGTTCCTTTGCCTCCTTGGTGTGTGTGTGTGTGTGTGTGTGTGTGTGTGTGTGTGTGTGCTGAAATCTCAGGGATCTCTTATCAGCCAGTCTCAATTCAGGCTTGGACTTGGCAGGGCTGAATATCTCTAAAACTAATAGATATGAAAGTCCTGCTGATTTTCAGAATAGGTGTCATATCCACACATTTAATTTTGAAAATTCTTGGGTAGGGCTATATATTAGGTCACCATTGAGCTATGAAAGTTAATAGGATCCTATTAGCCAGAAGCTGGCACAAAGCTAGACAGAAACTCAATAAATAATTGGTGAGAAGTCAGGAAAAGAAGCCCAAAGGAAAGAGAAGATGATGAAGTTTGTTGCAAGCAAACTTCCATGGAATGGTTTCGTGGACACTGTAAAACTTTATGTGTTGTGTGTGTATTAGTGTTTGAATCTTAAATTGCCCCACAGGCTCAGGGTTGAGTAGTTGTTCCCCTGTTTGTTTGTGTTGCTGGTTTGAAGACTATGGAGTGCTTAGGAGCTGGAACCTTTTAGATCGCTACAGGTGGGCCTTTGAAAGGTGGGCCTTTGAAAGTTAAACTCAGCCATGGGGTCTAGCCTTTGCTCTCTGCTTCCTGATCTGCTGTAATGTGAGGAGCCACCACCACATGCTCCCACCACCACCATAAACCCTGTCATGCCTCCCTTGCCATGACAAACCATCTTTTCAGTTTCTTTTACCAGAAATTTTGTCCTATCAGTGCAAAACGTACCTAATAAGTATGTAAGTATATGTATGTTTGTGTGTGTATGTAAAACTCCAGGGAAAAAAGGCGAGAGTTACCTGTCAATGTTCTATCAGCTGTAGCTTTAGAAAGTCAACTTTCTCATATAATCCCTCCTCTCTCTCACCAATTGGACTCCTGGGGTTTGGCCATGCATCTCTGCATCTGCCTCCACCAGTCACTGGATGAGAGTTCTATCATGACAGTTAGGGTGTTCAGTCATCCGATCACCAGAGTAGGTCAGCTCAGGCACTCTCTTGACCATTGCCAGTAGTCTATTGTGGAGGTATCTTTGTGGATTTCTGGCGACCTCTCTAGCACTTTGCTTCTTCCTATTCCCATGGGGTCTTCATTTATCATGGTATCTCTTTCCTTGTTCTCCCACTCTATTCCTGATCTAGCTGGGATCTCCTGCTCCCCTAAGCTCTCTTTCCCGGACACTTGCCCTCCATTACCCCCCCTCACATCCAGTTTGCTCATGTAGATCTCATCTATTTCTCTGTCATTGAGCCATGCCTGTGTCTTTCTTAGGGTCCTCTTTACTAGGTAGCCTCCCTGGAGTTGTGAGTTGCAGTCTGGTTATCCTTTGCTTTACATCTAGTATCCACTTATGAGTAAGTACATACCATGTTTATCTTTCTGAGTCTGGGTTACCTCACTCAGGATATTTTCTAGTTCCATCCATTTGCCTGCAAACCTCATGATGTCATTGTTTTTCTCTGCTGAGTAGTACTCCATTGTGTATATGTACCACATTTTATTTATCCATTCTTCAGTTGAAGGGCATCTAGGTTGTTTCCAGGTTCTGGCTATTACAAATAATGCTGAATCGAGACAATGATTGGAAAAAGCACAGGGACAAATAGCCAAACTAGTGGAAACACATGAACTGTGAACCAATAGCTGAGGAGCCCCCAACTGGATCAGGCCCTCTGGATAAGTGAGACAGTTGATGAGATTGAACTGTTTAGGAGGCCCCCAGGCAGTGGGCCTGCGACCTGTCCTTAGTGCATGAGCCGGCTTTTTGGAACCTGGGGCCTATGCTGAGATACTTTGCTCAGCCTTGGTGCAGGGAGGAGGGGACTGGACCTGCCTCAGCTGAATCTACCAGGCTGGGCTGAATACCCAGGGGAGATCTTGCCTTGGAGGAGGTGGGAATGGGGGGTGGATTTGGGGGGAAGGCTGGATGGTGGGAGGAGGGAAGACAGGGGAATCCGTGGCTGATATGTAAAATTAAATTAATTATAAAATAAAAATATTTATTAAAAAAAAGATTTAAAAAAAGAAAGTCAACTTTCTCTCTAGATAGGTGCATGTTTTCAGTTACAGTTGCAACAATGTGGATTTCAGCAAAAGTAGAAGAAATTGTTGCCGAATAGAATGTCTAAGAGTCTCTCCTCTCTCTGTCTCTGTCTCTGTCTCTGTCTCTCTCTCTCTGTCTCTCTCTGTCTCTCTGTCTCTCTGTCTCTCTCTCTCTCTCTCTCTCTCTCTCTCTCTCTCTCTCTCTCGTATGTGTGTGTGTGTGTGTGTGTGTGTGTGTGTGTGTGTGTAAGAGAGAAAGAGAGAGAGACAGAGACAGAGACAGAGAGAACCTGTGGGATTTTGTCTGGCTGGAGTTTGCTCAGATCTTGTGCATTTTGTCATAATTGCTGTGAGTTCAAATGTGCATCTGCCCTGTTGTGCCTGGGAAACACTCTTTCCCTGATATTACCGACCACTTCTGGCTCTTACAAGCTTTCTATTCTTATCTTCTGAATAGGTCCCTGAACCTTGCAAGAAGTGTGAAATGTACCTGAGCACTGCACAGCCTCTTATTCTATGAGTGTTGGCCAGTTGGGTGTCTTGGTGTTAATTGCCATCTGCTGCAAGGAGAACCTCTCCGAGGAGGTTGAGAAGTGCTATGATCTATGGGTATACCACCCTGAATAAAACTGTTCTCATTTGAAGTACTTTTAATGTAGCCATAGAAGTAGCTACATGGTTGCTTCCCTTACTTCCCATTTGGGTCCCCGGTACTGTGTGCTCAATGAACAATTTCCACTTGAATCTCACCCCAGTGTATGCTTTTGGTGACCTAAGCCATATTTTGATTCAAATTCCTACTCTGCCACTTAATAGCTATGTGACAAGCCATTAATCTCTTTATTGTCCCTCAACAAATTTGATCACTTAGAATTTCATGAGGATTTTTTTAACACTTACAAACTTCATCACAAGGTACCTAGTACTGTGATGTAACACAACACATGTTAGTATTTATGAGAGTGGCCTAGGATAGAGCTTGACAACTGCAAGATTTAACCAAGTGGATCTACACAGATTCTCTGTGGCCCCAGTCATCCATCTTGCTGAATTTTGACAATATGGGAATCTCAACAGGAGGTTGTAGATGTTTCAGCTCAAATTGGAGGTAAAAGAATTCAAGGCACATGTGCTCTCTGAGGTAGGTCAATAGTGTCATCTTTATAAATGAAACTCAGACCACTGCATTTTAGAGATAAGATCTGCCATTTTACCTTAAATAAACAAGCCATGCTGCCTGATCCATCACTGTCCCCACTATGAAAGAGGTGTGGAGCTGAAGCAGCTATTCCAACAGCTAACTGACAAGGATTTTTCAGTTGGAAACTGAAGTCCGACCTTGCCTCCATCTTATAGCTGTGTAAATCTAGAAAGAAGCAGAGAATTCCATGGTCCAATTACACATCTTTATGAGCAAAGGTTCTTCTCTTCCAGTAAGATTGGTTCAAAGACTTTTCCATGAAATATTAACACATGCTTATGAGTAGATATCAGGGAATTGTAATAGGCTAGAGAGAAAGATTATTATGTTCTGACAATAAGGATATAATGAAGAAAAATCAGAATTCTGCCAGCTGAACAGGGAGTGGAAGATGAGGGGATTCTAGACTTCATACTCTAAAGAAAGAATAAGAACTCTCCCTTAATGAGTGTGAGGAAAGAGCCACCAGATGTAAATCTACCAGATAAAACAGCATGGCTGCCCACATAGGGACCTCAAGAAGTTCTCTCAGTTTCATTCATCTCACTGTCACAGCTATGAAAAATATCCCTCGGAATTTCTCTTTAAGCTGATATGATTTCAATTGAAATTTCATTCTGAGGCACGTGTTTTGAGTGGGTGACTGGGGGACAGGTTCTTGAGATATATTATCCCCGGTTGTTTCCTGTCACATTCTCTTTTTCATGGTGGTTCACAACGTAAAAAGTTGTCCTCTGAAACACACTTCAGCCACTGTCTTATTTAGGGTTTCTATTGCTATGAAGAAACACCATGACCACGGCAACTCTTACAAAGGAAAACATTTCATTGAGACTGGCTTACTGTTTCAGAGGTTTAGTCCATTATCAGCATGATGCAAAGCACGACAGTGTGCAGGCAGACATGGTGCTGGAGAAGGAGCTGAGAGTTCTACATCTTGATCTGCAGACAGCAGAAAGAAACTGTGTGTCACTCTGGGAATAACTTGAGCATGTGAGTGTTGTATAACTGGAATGGGAGTAGGTTCATGTAGGTCTGTGTAAAGAAATACAGAGGCACCTCAAGGATGAACTTTTAGCCTTTTCAGCTGCAGGGTGGATTAGCCTCGAGGACTGAACCACCCTCTTTTAGTAAAGGACCCTTTTTATTGTTTTACAAATCATAACTTTAGCAAGTCAATTCTGTAAACCAAAGTCTTTGATCTAAGCCCCCCCCCTCCCCAGGGATAATGCCAAATGCAAATTCTCAGTACAAATATTACAGCAATAGAAATCCTAAGACAAGTTGCTTTGTCAGGCATTTTGTTACAGTTATGCAAAAATAAACTAATAAACCAGGTCTAAAAACTTGTTGCAATTTCTTTGGGGGAGATAAAGCACTAGGAGAAGTTTGAAGTGGAGGGAAGAATTAAGAATTAAGAACCATGGTGGGAGATGTTACAAAACAGCACAAAAAAATTTGTGAGACTTGACATTTTAGGGGCCCATTAAGGTTTGCTCTATTTCTGGGAATGTCTGAGGAATGTTTCATAGAACAGGCCCTGCTGGCTACACAGTTCATTCTGAGTATTTCTTGAGCTTCTTGTGGAATTTGTGAATAAGGCAGCCTATAAAACTAGCAACTGAACCAAGAGATATGTGTCTCTTGACACAGTGACAGTCTTAGCAGTAAGGAATGATGCACCAGTGTTTATAGAAGGACCCTTTATGAGGCTGGGAACATAGCTCAGCCAGTAAAGTGCCTTCTTCATGAGCAGAAGGACCTGAGCTTGTATTTGTGTCCTCAGCACCCATAATCAAAACAGATTATGTTCACTCACTTCTGTAGCTCTCAGATGTGATGGGCTGGGAGGTCCCTGGAGTTCAGTCTAGACAACTGGTGAGCACCAGGTTCAGTGAGAGACCTTGTCTCAAAAGATAAGGTGGAGAGTGATTGAGGAGGACACTCAAAATCAACCTCTGACTTTCACAGTCATAGACACTCCTGCATGAGAATCTACATGCTTAAACACACACTTACAGTACATGCAAATGCAAACAGACAGACAAAGGCGTGTGTGCGCACGTGTGCACACACACACACACACACACACACATACACACACACTTGAGAGAGAGAGAGGGGGGGGGGAGAGAGAGAGAGAGAGAGGGAGAGGGAGAGAGAGAGAACCTTTGACTGTGTACAAAAGCCACATGCAAAACCTTGAGAGTTCATGGTCCTTATCAGCTCAAGAACTTTCTTTTCAAGCTGAAGAGAAGGCTCAGTGGTTAAGAACACTTGTTCCTGTAGAGAACCTAGGTTCATTCCCAGGACTCACATCGCAGCTCGCAACTGTTTGAAAATCCCATTCCAAGGAGATGCAACACCCTCTTCTGACATCCTAGGTCACCAGGTATACACATGATGCACAGGCATGCATGCTGGCAAAAGAGTCATACACAATATTTTTATTAATTCTTCGAGAATTTAATGCAATGTACTTTGAACGTATTCACTCCCTCTTCCCCAACTTTTCCCATAACTACCCTCTCCACATTCCCATTGCTTCCCACCTAACTTTGAGCTGTCTTCTTTTTTTACTTCTTTCCCCATGGAGTAGAGTGGGGGCTGCATGTGGTGTTTGATCAACTTACAGGTGTTAGGACATTAAAAATAAGACTCTCCCTCTCCCAGAAGCTATCAAATGTCAATCACGCCTCGGCTAGTGGTGTGCTATGAGCGGCAGGTAGCGTCTCTTCTGGAACTCTGGGTGAAGGCTATGGAGGGGCTGGACCCCAACAGCTTTCGATTGTGGTGGGATTTTATGTCTACCTTTCCCCCTCTTTGCTAGGATTTTGCCTCATGTATGATGTCTGTGCTGTTACAATCTCTGTGAGTTCATATGTGCATCCATCCTGCTTTGTCTGAAAAGCACTGCTTATTTGATGTTATTAAAGCTTGCAAACTTTTTGCCCCCTCTTTTGTGAAGCTCTATCTCTGAGCCTTGGCAGAGGGCAGTGATATAAATGTCCCATTTAAGGCTGAATATTCCATAGTTTTTTACTCTCTGCACACTAACCGGAATTAATTGCCATCTACTGAAAGGAGAAACTTTTCTGGTGAGGACTGAGATGTGCTCTGATCTATGGGTATAGTAATAAGTCATTAGGAGTTGTTTTCATACTGTATCCATTTAGATGAATAACAGTACTAGGGGTCCCTCCTAAGACCTATGACTTATCTAGTCACAGATAAGTCATAAGAGGATTACCTTTCTCCTCTGGAAGCACAGACAGAATCTCCCAGCACTGTGAACACTAGCCAGCAATGATGAAGCTTCTAGGTTAGTACCAGCTTGATTTCTTCACATTTTGTGAGTCGAATATGCATTGCCTTCAGCAATAGAATCTTACTGTCACATTATGAACAATAATTCTTGGGGGAGTGTCTATGTGACACCATTGGCCAATAACTCAAAAAAGAGACCCATTTCTGACATTGGGGTTTTTATTTGCAAGTACAGGATGTGTAGTTAAGATATTGTCCCCGTTTTAAGGTAGCTCTACTAAACTCTTTATATAAGTATAGGCACATATTTTATGATGCTTCTATAGTAGTAGATTTCCATATGGCTTTTGCAAAAGGACTTTAAGGGTAATTATATTTTCCCACAATCCCTTCTCTACCCTGCCCTCCCATTCCTTTCCCCAATTTAGTTAGCCCTTCCTTTCAGAAAAGGAATATGAAACATATATAACATTTATTTGTAATAGAAAAAACTGGAAAGAGCCTAAGTTTCCAATAATAAGAGAGAGTTAAATAAAATCACATCCCATTAAAGACTACCACCCAGCTATTTGGAAGAATAACATGGATTATGTGTTTATATTGAAATGTATCCAAGATGTGCCATCAATTAAGAATGCAGAAACAGCATACAAAAAAAGTAAACACATAGATTGAAAATATATACTTAGTATGATTTTATTTTTGTTTAGAAAATAAAAAACAGAAAAATGTGCATACCAACATGTGCATCTAAATCAATCAACACCTGATTAGGGATAAGCAAGTAGAAAGAAACTTGGAGTATTTTTCCCAGATACATTTTTATTGCTCTAAATGTTTACAAAAGCATATTTATAAATTGGCTGTGTAATTAGATGAACCAATAAGGAAGTGGAATGGAAGCATTTGGGTTAGTGAGGAACTCCTAGAGGGAAAAATGAAACCTTTCCCTTGATGTCTTTCTGTCTTAATCTCTGTGCATCCACTCTGCTTTGTGGGCATTGAGGGTTTGGAGGCATTGCTGTACCTGGAAACTTAAAACTTCCCATCTGACTCTCATGTCTATTTGAGCACCTTGTCCTGTTGCCTTGTCTCTTTCCTGATTTCTGATTATGCAGCCCTGTTCCCACCATTAGGCACCATGATGTTTGGATGCTCTAGCTTATCACTGCTGCTTATGGTGGTTGGTTGGTTGGTTTGCCTTTCCATTTTAGCAACGTATTGCACTTCTAGCAACCTGCCCATTTGTTTAGATAGAGATCAGATTCTGTGTTCCATCTTTGCTGACAGCCCTGCCTGGCATGGCTGCAGCCTCTACTTATTCATTGGCTGACTTCACAAGGCAAGGTCCATAGAATCTCCTGCCTTGGTTTTCTAATGCACTAAACTTCCTTCTGACTTCTCTCCTGTTACAGGTCTAGCCTGCTTAGTTTGCTTGCCCCATACTGTCTTGTTCTTATTATTTTCTTATCAAAAGCCTCCACCTTGCTTTCTTTCCAACATCCTCATTCACTCTAAACCAAGGAGAAACTGCCTAAAATCACATCTAGCAAACTTTAAGTGTTACTATAATCATTTGATTCACAAAGCATGGTGTGGACCAGCAGTGTATCACTTCCAAGTTTGTAAGAAGTGCAAATCCTTGTCCTGTATCAGAACTTCAGCTGGGGGTCTAGTTATCTGTTCTGAGAAGCCTTCTAGGGGCTTATTAGATGTGTGCTGGTGTTTGAAGACCCATGTGCTACACATGCTGTTAATAAGTACAGTTTCCAAAGCTCTATTCACAAATACTCTGATTTACTACAGTGAGATTGAGATGCCTGCTTTTAAAATTGTCTACCCAAGAAATCTGGAGAAGGTATTTTTAGAAACATGGTATTCCTTAGTTTTCTGAGACTTAGTAAATGTGTCTAAGATTACCCACACCAAGAGGTTTCCATCTGACATTTCTTGGCCCCATTGCCCCATTGGGCCTGTGGGGAGGCATTGCCCCATGTTGGAAAGCACAGGGTGGAACCACACTGTTACCTCATGACTACTAGAAAGTAAAATAATAACTTCTTCAACTAGACCCTACTTCCCAAAGTTTCTACTATATTCCAGTGGGGCCACAACCTTGACCCTAAGCCTTTTGCATATGGGCCTTTGGGAGCTACTTAAGATCAAAACCATAAAATTCATCTTAGGTTTTTGGATGGGTCTCCCTTTCTCTAGGGAGCTGAAGCACTGCTTAGTAACCCATCATATTTTGGAAACATAGCTCATGTGGGTTGTCATCACTAAAATGTAGTTGCAGCTGATGGTATACTTGAGAAGCTATACCAAACACAAGTGTTTTCATTGCTTTCCTTTGCTGCTGCTGTAAGTTAATCTTTCATCTCTCCTCTTTTAGTAGTAGACTGCCAATATTCAGAACAAATACTCCACCAAACTTGTCTCTAATTACAACCTCTAAAATCAAATTAGTTTCTACCATGTCTGGGGGTTTGCAACCCAGGTCTAGGTGGTCATATCAAACTTTCTAGTCAATTCTGTTTACTTAATTCAGTGAGTCTTCAGGTATTGTCTGGGTCCAACAAATCACTCTGGAGGTTTAAGATCATCTTTAGAAATCTCCAGTCAGGACAGATTATCCAAGACAAAATGTTAAGTATAGATAGAAGTATCTATACTACTTTGTGGCTCATTTGCACATTTTGTTAAGTTGCATTTATTGGTTAACTAGCAGGTGCTATACACTGTGCTGAGAAGAAATAAGGAAAGGAAAAAAAAGTACGTATTCCTTCATTTGTTGCCCTCAAGGGGCTTGTGAGTTATTTTAGAAGATGAGATGTGTAGATTTGAAAAATACCAATACATTGTACAGTTTGCGTCCTGGTTGTTTTTTTTTTTTTTTTTTTGCCAACTTTACACAATCTAGAGTTACCTGAGAAGAGGGAACAACCGTTTAGAAAATGCCTCAATAAGATTGGCCTCAAGTGGGCATGGTGGAAGAGACAGGCAGATCTCTGTGAGTTCGAGGCCAGCCTCATGCTTATGGTGAATTTCAGCCAGACAGGGCTACAAAGTGAGATCCTACCTCAAAAGAAAAAAAAAAGATGGCCTGTGAGCAGGTCTAGGGGCATTTTCATAATTATTGATTGATGTGGGAAGTTCCAGTTCCTTATGGGTGTTACAATGCCTAGGCAGGTGGTTCTAGGTTGTATAAGAAAGCAGACCCAACAAGGCATGAAGAGCAAGCCACTAAGCAGCACTCCTCCATGTCCTCTGCATCAGTTTTAGTTTCCAGGTTCCCACCCCGAGTTCCCGGGATAATGGATTATAAGCTGTCAGATAAAACCCTCCAAAATTGCTTTGGTTATGGTGTTTAATCACAGCATTAGAAATCCTAAATAAGACAGTGTGTGTGTGTGTGTGTGTGTGTGTGTGTGTGTGTGTGTGTGTGTGTATAAAACAACACAAGGTATGTTCAGTATAAGAACTGTTGAAGCTCAGAATATTGTGGATTGAAATGGTCTGGGAAATGGAGACTGAGGTAACATGAAAGGCTGAAGGATATTCTAGTCAGAAACCATGGAAATTGAATAGGTACATGTGACCCTCAGCATTATTGATAAGAATGGTAGTTTGAATAAGAATGGCCCCTATAGACTCATATGTTTGAATGCTTGGCCATAGGGAATGGCACTATTAGAAGGTATGGCCTTGTTGGAGTAGGTGTGGCTTTGTTGGAAGAGGTGTGTGACCGGGGGCAGAGGTTAGGCTTTGAGATTTCAATAGCTCAATCCATGCCCCGATATAGTGGGTAGCTATTTCAGCTTTGATCTGGAAGTTCCAACCCCCATTGATGCTTCGGTAACTGTCACACCTACAAGGCGGGGCCAAGAGAGGACCTTGAAGACCCGAGATCTGGATGTGCTGCCTCTCTTGGTTCCTGGACCCTGGACGCTGGAGGTAGACCAAGTAGAGTTCTCCAGAGAACACTGCTGGACTGCGCTACGCCTTCCCCAGACCCTGCAATCTACCTATCCCTTCATTAGTAAGTTACGCCACTAAATAAACCTTCCTTTTAACTACGTGGAGTGACCTTAATAATTTCACCAATACCCCCAGTTTGGCATTCTCTTCCTGCTGTGTGCAGATCCAGATGTAGAACTCTCAGCTCCTCCTCCATCACCATGTCTGCCTGCATACTGCCATGCTTCCCACCATGACAGTAATGGACTAAACTTCTGAAACTGTTAGCCAGTCCCAATTAAAGACTTTTCTTACAGAATTGCCATGGTCATGGTGTCTCTTAACAGCAATAGAACCCTAAGACAATAAGCTATACTTTAAAGCTGGGACAGAAATAATTTTGAATTCTACTATCTCAATTTGTGAAGTTATTGATATTGTTAATGGTATCAACATTGTTCAGCATATGTGGATCATATGTCCCTAATGCTTCTGGGTTGCCAGATATCCATATACTAATATTATCAAACTGGTTATCTCACTTGTAGGTGACTACTGGTGGTAAGATACTTAAATTCTAGTCCTTTTTTGCCTTCTTTCATACAGTTCCCCCTTGTTTAGTTATCCATGTTTTTATCAACTGTTCTGAGGAAGACTCCAGTTCTGTTAATTTTACTTTACACCTGGTTATGAAATTCAAAGCAGGTGGTACTCATTGCCTGTCGACACACAGGATTTCAGTGTGAATGTGTGTGTGTGTGTGTGTGTGTGTATGTGTGTGTGTGTGTGTGTGTGTGTGTGTGTGTGTGTGTGTGTAATTCATAAGCTTCAAAATCCAACACACAGTCCTTATTATGGGATTAGAAATTCTAGTACTCCTGGAGTCCCAGGCTACCCCTATGGTTTCCTGAGGTATGCATACAAATTAGAATCAGACAATGACCAGATGATACTTAGTTTTTTATTTGGTATGAGTATCTTTTAAAAAATAAATGCATATAATATCTAGAATCACTCCCCAGGGACTCACTTTGACAGTCCCTTCATGGAAATAATGAATACAGGTTAGAGCTGAATATTTTAAGGAACTGTTTCAAGAAAGATTTTTTTTTGGGGGGGG
>CABHPQ010106477.1:0-14398 GCA_902168405.1 Peromyscus aztecus
TCTTTTTTTTTTTTTTTTTCTTATTCTTCTTTTTTTTTCCTTTGGTTTTTCGAGACAGGGTTTCTCTGTGTAGCTTTGCGCCTTTCCTGGAACTCGCTTTGGAGACCAGGCTGGCCTTGAACTCACAGAGATCCACCTGCCTCTGCCTCCCGAGTGCTGGGATTAAAGGTGTGCGCTACCACTGCCCGGCTCCTCTTGCTTTTGAAGGCTGGCCTTGAACTCCTAGAACTCCTGCCTCTATCTCTCCATTGCTGGAATTACAGGTATGCATCACACAGCTGCCTTCTGCTTTGTTCAAGTTAGGATTTGTGTACATGCTCATACTGTGTGCTTTTACATAGGAAACTCATAAGGAAGCCTTTCTCATTAGGTCCTTAAAGACCTCAGTCTCAGCCCCCCTGCTGTTATCAGTGGCATCTGTCTGGGCACCTCACTCTGCCCTGCTTCAGGCTGCTTGTTTCAGAACCTAAGGAAGCACTAGTCTGCCGTCCAACACATAGTACTCTTCCTAGGGCAGTGCTTGGAAGAGTTCAGTCCCTGTGAGATGCCGTGACCCACAGTCTCTGCCACCAAATCCGGAACTGTGCTTTCCCAACCTGTGGCCAGGTGAATGGTCCGTAAGCGTGGCACAGCATCTAGCAGCCACAGAGTGGCAGCAGCTCTAACTAACCTTTTCTTCTCTCTTCCAGGGTCCCCGGCATGGTGCTCAAGGCCTTCTTCCCCACGTGCTGTGCCTCAGCAGACAGTGGCCTGCTGGTGGGACGGTGGGTCCCGGAGCAGAGTAGTGCTGTGATCCTGGCTGTGGTGCACTTTCCCTTCATCCCCATCCAAGTCAAGGAGCTCCTGGCCCAGGTGCAGAAGGCTAGCCAAGTACAAGTGGCTGTGCTAGGCACCTGGTGCCACCGTCCGCAGGAACCTGAGGAGAGCCTGGGGCACTTCCTAGAGGGCCTGGGTGCCATCTTCTCCCATGATCCCTGGTTACAGCTATGCCGGGAAAGGGGTACCAGGTTCTGGAGCTGCAAGGCCACTTACCATCAGATGTCTAACACTCTGAACACACCCACTGAAGACCAGGTCATGCTCATCTTCTATGATCAGCGCAAGTTGCTGCTCTCCTGGCTGCATCCACCAGCAGTACTGCCTGGCTGCCAGGGTGGAGAGACCACAACCAGCACTGGGGGCCTAGCTGACATCTTTGACACTGTGGCACGCAGTGAGGTGCTCTTCCGAAATGACCAGTTTGATGAGGTCCCGGTACGCCTAAGCCACTGGCAGTCAGAGGGCGTGGAGGCCAGCATCCTTGTGGAGTTGGCAAAGCGGGCCTCGGGGCCTGTCTGCTTGCTGCTGACCTCTCTGCTGTCTCTGCTCTCAGCTGCTAGTGCTTGCCGGTAGGTGCATCAGACAGGAAGGGTAGAGCAAGAAGTTGGTCCCATGAGACCCATAGGCTCTCCCTTCCATGTGTAGGGACATGGACAGCCAGAGAGTCCTTCCTGAGGTGTGTGTTGTTCTGGAACCCAGTTCTCATCTTACCTTTGCATCTCAAAGGATGGCCTAGTAGAGGCTGTTATGTCCCTTCTGGGTCCAGTATTTTTTATCTGGAGCCTATGATTGTGTGAGGCCCGTCTGTTCAGGTATAGATGCTTCACAGATGCACCACAGATGCTTCAAGTGCCTAAAAAAGAAATCCGATGAACTGGGTTATTGTACCTTTAAAAAAATTTATATGTATGAATGTTTACCTGCATTTATATGTGTATCATGTGTGTCCCTAGTCAGAAGAGGGGTCAGATCCCCTGGAACTGGAGTTACAGATGATTCTGAGCCATCATGTGGGTGCTGGGAATTAAGCCTGCATTTTCTGTAAGAGTAGCAAATGTTCCGAACCACTGCACCGTCTCTTCGGCTCATCTTACTATTGTTTTTGAGAGATGGTCTCAGCTGTGTAGCCTTGGCTGGCCTGGAACTCACTATGTAGACCAGGCTGGCCTCAAACTCTGCTTTTCTCTGCCTCTGGGAGTGCATGGATTAAAGGCCAATATCTGCCCTGCCTGGAGTTGTTTGGCCTGTGAGGACACAGAGCTGCCCACCCCCCTGCTTCTCTGTCCCATCCCGTCCCCCCCCACACACACAGCTGGCTTCAGCTGCCGATGCATTTCCTCTCTAGGCCAGTCAGTTGCCTGGGTGGTGGTCCCCACCTAGGCTCTCTAGAATCATGGGTTGCTGGCCTGGTGAGAGATTTGGAAAAGTCCCCAAGTCCTGGGAATGCTGGGAAGCACCATAGTTTAGCTTGTGAATGAGAGCCTGGGGGTTTCACAAATGTTCTCTCTTAACTTCTCAACTCTGCCTCTCTTTTTGAAATAATACAAACTTGCTATGTAGCCATAGATAACCTTTACCTTTAATTTTTTGGAACAGTGTGTCACTATGTAGTTCTGGCTATCCTGGAACTCACTCTGTAGACCAACCAGCCTGACTTTGAACTCACAGATCCACCTCCGTCTTCCACCATAGTGCTGGGATTAAAGGCATGCACCACCACGGTACTGGGCAAGCAGTCTACCAGCTGAGCTATCTCTGGACTAAGATGATGTTTTTTTCTTGGTGCTGCTGCCCATAAGGAACAACTGTATTTCTCCCTCAGCCCTCCCCTCCCTTTACATCTACAGACTGGTGTCTGGTATGGGGTCTGGCTGACCTTGCCACTTTCCAGAGGCTCTGGGGGACCTTTGGATACTTTCCCAGAAAGGGAGCCCTGGGTAACCTATGAGGATACACTTTAGGTTGCAGGAGCTGCTGGCTGTCTTGATGTATGGTGTAGACTGTGACAACCTTGGAATTACTAAGGTGGAGGTTTATCTGGGCTCCAGTGCTGTTACATCAGAGAAGGCCCCAGTTCTCTTTATCTTCTCAAGGGACTCAAGAAAGCTGCTGAAGAGATGCTTGTGTATTGATTGCAGGCACCAGCCTAGCCAGCAAGCAAGAGTCAGTACTTATGAGTACTGGTGTACAGGCAAGGCTGTCACTATAGAGTCAAGCTCCTCTGCCTTTCATGACTTTGTGCCCTTCTCAAACAGCCTCAAAGATATTGTGAGCCTGGGCCATGAAGGACTGCCCTGGAGTCTGGAGTTTCATGTGGTCAGTGGGAGGCCACTACGGTTGGCTGTTTGAAAGGGAAGGCTCTGTTGAGTACAGTTCTTAGAACTGACTCAAAGCTGCACTGTAGAAGAGAGGCCTGCTTCTCCCCCGCCCCTCCCCCACCCCCAGGTTGCACACAGCTCTGCATGTCCCAGGAGCCCTTGGGTCCCTCCTGCCTCCAGCAAGGGCTCTAAATGTGAATATAGCTCCTGTTGCTACTGTTCTCTGTGCTCCTCAACTCATGTTCCGGCTCACAAGTGCAGCGCGGTTGCTGTCAGGCACTTCTCACTATGTGAGCATCTGTGGGAACATCTCCATGCCTCCTTTGTAAGGAATTCAGTCTTACTAGGGAGCCCAGCAGAACCTTCCTGAGCTGGATTACCATCCAGTAGGCAGGGCAAGTCCTGGTGGGTGGGAGGTGACCTAATCCCCACTTTTGGTTTTTTTTTTTTTTTTTTTTTTTGGTTTTTCGAGACAGGGTTTCTCTGTATAACCCTGAAACTTGTTCTGTAGACCAAGATGTGTGAGGTCCTCAAACTCACAGAGATCCGCCTGTCTCTGCCTCCTGAGTGCTGGGATTAAAGGCGTGCACCACCACTCCCCAACTGGGTTTTTTTTAATTGTTTTTTTATGTTTTGTTTCTGAGACTGGGTAGTCCTGATCAAGTTGGCCTTGAACTCGGAGATCTGTCTGCCTCCTGAGTACTGGTATTAAAGGCACGTGCCACCATTCCTGGCTCACTTTTGAGGCATTTTGAGACTCATCTTCGTATTGGCTGGTGAGCTCAAGTATGCCTGAGGCTCTGTGAGGGGTCCCGCTCTGTAGTGACAGTCACCACAGTGAGGGAGGGGGTCTCAGGAGGGTGCTGTGCATTTCACACTTAGGCATCCTTGCTTGGCCATGTTGGCCTTCATACTTGCCTGGGCCTTGCTGAGTTTTGGAGTGGAACCAAAGGGCTCGGGCTGAGTAGATCTGGCCCTTTCTTTCTAGAGTGAGGGACCTTGGCTGGAAAACCAAGGAACTAGAGGCTGGAGCTGTCGGTCTCAGCCCTTCTGTCCTCCCCAGGCTGTGGAAGCTGTGGCCCCTTTCTTTCATCAGAAGCAAGCTCTCCACTTGTGAACAGCTGCAGCACCGCCTGAAACACCTCTCACTTATCTTTAGCACCGAGAAAGCCCAGAGTCCCATGCAGCTGATGAGGTATGGTCTCCTTTACAAGGAACGGTGGTATGGCCCATCCCCTTCTCCACCTCTGGTCTGCATTGTGCCTCCAGCCAGGCCTCTCTTGGGTCCCAGGCTGTGTCTGGCCATCTCAGCTGCTTCCCCTGACATTTCTTCCAGGAAAGCCAACATGCTGGTGTCTGTGCTACTGGATGTGGCCCTGGGCCTGCTGCTGCTCTCCTGGCTCCACAGCAACAACCGAATTGGACAGCTGGCCAATGCCCTGGTCCCCGTGGCTGATGTGAGTAGATTTGGGTGATGCCCAGTTTCCTGAGGGTGGGGAATCCTCCTGAGCAGTCCTTCAGCTGGCAGGAGCAACTCTTCCCTGTCCTCACCCGAGAGACACAGCCCTTGGCCCTAGCCTGAGACATTTCCTAGGTGCTCTTGGTACCTGTGTCTCTCAGAGCAGCATTGGCCAAGTGTCTGTTGCCCCTTCTTGAAGGTGGCAGTGTCTGGGGGCCACTTGTGGTTGGGTACCTTTTCTGTGCTGGGCTGATCTTCCAGATGAAAGCCAGCATTAAGACACTCCAGTGCTCTGGGCTATTGTTGGGCAGACACTACTCCCAGATTGCTCTTACCCTGGAAACAAGAGACACAAGCCTGTCCTCTCTTCTCCCAGGGTTCCCCTGCATCATGTGCAGCACATCCAT
The DNA here is from genome assembly GCA_902168405.1 of Peromyscus aztecus. Taxonomy (NCBI): domain Eukaryota; kingdom Metazoa; phylum Chordata; class Mammalia; order Rodentia; family Cricetidae; genus Peromyscus; species Peromyscus aztecus. The sequence continues at coordinate 5,004 of CABHPQ010106477.1, forward strand.
GCTGGTCCCTTCCTGTTCTTCTGGACTCCTCTGTCTCCTCATTTCCACCTAGCCTCAGATCTCTATCTCATCTTCAGTAGAAGCCTTGAGGGTCTCCCCATGAGCACAGTCTCTGCTCCATCAGTGCAAATGGATGCTAGGTCTGTTTGCTGCCTTGCCAGGATCCAGAGGCAGCAGTGGGTTCCTCTCAACATCCTGAATTATGAGATATATGGAGGTCATCCCAGTAGGAAAGAGAAGCTGGGCTTGGGGTGGGAGGGGTTAGGCTCTTTCTATATTCTCTTTCTTGGCCAGCTTTGTCTGAATCCTCCTTTTTGCAAAATTGCAAAAAAAAAAAAACCATAAATATTTAATTAAAAAGTGGAGTCTTTTTCCGCTGCCAGGCTTTTATCCTTTAAATATTAAATAAGCCCTATTTATAAAGAAGGTTTTGTTCTCTTCCCTGGTGGTCCTAAGGCTCTTGCACAGGGTTGCAAGAGGCTTTGGGAAGAGCATATAGGGATACGGGAGTTACTCCTGTGGCTTCACCTTGGTGATAAGGTAGAGCATCCCTTAGCTTCCTTACTCCCCATTTGTGCTCAGTGACTAGCACTCCATCCTGCAGCCAGGACCAGTTTTCCTGCTTACTGTTGAAGTCTCTGTGTTGTTTGTGGTACTCAGTTCTGTCTTTTCAATGAGTACCCTTGCTCTCCAGTGCCCCCACCTGCTTCCGAGTCACTGATAGGGTTGACACCCTCTCAGTCACCCAGGATGGCTGTCCATTGTTGGGTGACCTTAACCTTTGCTAGCAAGTGGCAAGGAGAGGCCTTTGACCGAGGGCTTCAGTATTCTCAAGCTTCCCTGCATGGTTTGAATTGAGCGAGGGCCACTGCAGCCTCAGCCATCTCCAGGTGTCCCGGGCTTAGGGCTAGAGTTCCAGGGCTAAAGTGGTAAGATAGTAAACATGAAGGAAGTTCTCAGGCTGAGGCAGATGTCCCTGGGGGACACATGCCCAAGGAATTGGTTTATGGACACCAGCCTGTTTGAAGATGCCTCAGACCAGGATCTTAGAAATCATCTGTGACCAGGGGTCAGGGGTCCAGTGACCAGACAAATTTGGGAAATACTGCCTCTGTACAATGTTAAAAGACAATGATTTGCCAGGAGTGGTGGCACACTCCTTTAATTCCAGCACTTGGGAGGTAGAGGCTGGCGGATCTCCGAGTTTGAGGCCAGCCTGATCCATATAGTGAGTTCCAGGACAGCCAGGGCTACATAGTAAGACCTACACACACCTCCCTCCTGCAAAAGACAACTATTCTGAACCTTGGAAGGAAGTGTAGGCTGCCTTTGCCCTGCCTAGATAGACTGGCTATGGTGGGAGCCCACATGGACAGTCCTCAACCCACTCACCCACTTACCACAATGTGACCATGTCATCCCGTCCCTGCCCCATGTCTCTGTAGCACGTGGCTGAGGAGCTCCAACATCTGCTGCAGTGGTTGATGGGTGCTCCTGCTGGGCTCAAGATGAATCGGGCACTGGATCAGGTGCTAGGCCGCTTTTTCCTGTACCACATCCATCTGTGGATCAGTGAGTGCCTGATGGGCAGGGTTGGGCAGCCCAGCAGCGCTGTTTGAGGAGAACAGGGAACCCTAGCCAGGCCCTCTGCCTCCATTTTCTGGCCTCCCATTTGTATGAAGCCGACTATGTTGGGCCAGCTGCTCAAGCCCAGTTCTGGGGCCAGTGGCTGGGTCTGTGCTCACTTGTGTCCTGAAGTGTTAGGGTATCCATTCTCAGGAACTGGGGCTCCCTGTGCCTTGTTGGGCACTACTCATGGCTGAACTCCCTCCTGCAGGCTATATCCACCTTATGTCCCCCTTTATTGAGCACATCCTGTGGCATGTGGGCCTCTCAGCCTGCCTAGGACTGACTGTTGCCTTGTCCATCCTTTCGGACATCATCGCCCTCCTTACCTTCCACATCTACTGCTTCTATGTCTACGGTGCCAGGTATGTATATGGTCAGGTGTGGTTTTCTAAGCCATGGGCACACGACAGGGTCTGAGCAGATGGGTGAGATGTGGCACAGGGTCCCAGCTGGCCCTCATGAGCCTGTGTCCTACAGGCTGTACTGCCTGAAGATCTATGGCCTCTCCTCTCTGTGGCGTCTGTTCCGGGGGAAGAAGTGGAATGTTCTGCGCCAGCGGGTGGATTCCTGTTCCTATGACCTTGACCAGGTACCTACAGCTTTGAGCCTGCTGACCTGGTCAGGGCAGCTACTTGGACACTACCAGTGACCAGCCTACTGCTATCCTGTGGCTATCCTCCAACACTTGGCCTAGGGGGAGGTGCCAGCAGACCTACATACTTTCCCCAGGTGGGCATAGGGCCTGCTTTGGCTTATTCCATTTGCTTACCCAGACCTGATACACACTTTTTCCTAACCTCATATTTGTATACCCTGCTGGCTCTTTCCCCACAAGCTACCAGGTCCACTGGGTATGTGGACCTACCCCCTCATGGTAAAGGGAACATGCTGCTCAGGAGGCCAAAAAATCGCAACTGCAGTTTAAGGATGGGTGTGTATGGCCAGTGATGGAGTGGCCTCCCCTGGTTTGGGTCTTGTGAAACCAAGTGTGTTGGTCCTTGTTCCCCACAGCTGTTCATTGGGACCTTGCTCTTCACCATCCTGGTCTTCTTGCTGCCTACCACTGCTCTGTACTACCTGGTATTCACCCTGGTGAGCCCAGTACCTCCTGCCTGGGGCCTACAGGACTTGGACTGGTCACTGCCCGAGCCAGTCACATGGGGGACAGGCCATCTACCTCTTCAGGTCACACCATCATGGCTGTTCTGAACTCTCTGGGAACTATGTGCTGGCCTTAAAGCAGTTTGGGGGTCCTGCCCTGGAGAGGGCTGACTACAAGGAGGTCAGGACCCATAGTGGGTGGATGGGATCATAGAGGAACCCATCTCTAGTGAGCACCAGGGTGGACAGTGTGAGATAAGTGATACCCAGATGGCTCAGGCCCTCCAGGTGTGACTGTAAGTGTTGGGAGTGTGGACGCCCAGCCTCTGACAGGAAGGAGTGCCAGCTGCCCTGCTGCCAGCCCTTTAGTCTCCTTAGGGTGGAATCTGTGTTCTCCAGGGTTCCTAAGCCTCCGGTCACCCTTAGTGAGGGTAGCTCAAGAGCCTATTGGGCTGCTCTCCTGGGCCTGTCTCATGTGTGGCTTCAGCCCCAATCAGTGGCCCTGAATGTCACCTTTGCTACAGCTCCGGCTCCTGGTGATCACTGTGCAAGGCCTAATCCATCTACTTGTGGACCTCATCAACTCCCTGCCGCTGTACTCCCTTGGCCTTCGACTCTGCCGACCGTACAGGCTGGCCGGTGAGTGTTGGGTGCTGGGTGGCTGGCTTCTGGCAGATGGTACAACATGCCCACAGCCCTTACAAAAACACCTGTGCTGACCTCGTGTCTCCTGCCTGAAAGAATTGGTGTATGTGCATGGGTGAGAAGAGCAGTGAAGACAGACTTGGCCCTGGGAACATGCTGTCTGCTCTGTTTCCTGAGAGTAAAGTTCAGAGACATAAAGACCTGAGGCCTCATCCTTTCTGTAATATGTGAGGCTTGCTGCTCAGAGAAGTCTACCTCCATGTGTTTATACCCTATATGTCTGCTTTTTTGGTGACCCTGGCCTTTGGAAGCAGGCCAGAATGAGGACTGCTAGACTGTAACAGGATCATCCTGTGCTGCCTGTAATCATCACCTATCATTCAAACTGAATCTCTGCATTCTGACCCCAGAGTCCTTGAGTGAAATCTATCTCCTTTAGACATGAGGTTGTGTGGTCAACCCATTTGTCTCTGGGGCTTTGGACACAGCAGGGACCCTAGGATTACCTGGTATAGCCAGTGTTCAAGATCATTCAGGTGACGTCTAAGGTGACCAGTACGCCCATTTGACTCTTCCAGCCAGCTCAGCCATTTGATAGGATGGGCAGATTCCTTGGCTTTGAACCAATATCTAGGTCTGCCTGCAGGCATCTCCTTGCTGCTGAATGACTAAAAATCATCCTTCTAGCTAATTTCTCCATTAACTTCAAGAGGCCCAGGCCAGAGACTCATTTGCAATGTTGTACACATACGCTCTGCCTCCACTTCTTCACCTCCGACGCAGACAGGTGGGCCGCAGTAGGCCCAGACAGCCTGGAATGCAGGGCCTCTTCCTCCCTAGCCTGGAGCCAATAGCTTAGGCAGGGCAGTTTAACTTTGCTCAGCAGGCCATGGTTCTGTCCCTTCTTACCTCACTGGCTTCAAGGAAGCTTCATTTTCTGCTTTTTTTGTTTTTGATTTTTTTGAGACAGGGTTTTACTGTGTAACCCTGGCTGTTCTAGAACTCACTCCATAGACCAGGCTGATCTTGAATCAAACTCAGAGATCTGCCTGCCTTTGCCTGCTGAGTGCTGGGATTAAAGGAGTATGCCACCAGTGCCTGGCTATTTCCTGCTCTTTTTAATAACCTTCTTCCTGGGCATTTCCTAGACTGAGAGCCCAAACTACAGGCCAGGGGTGCTGTGGGTCCCTAAATCAGCCAGACATAGAAGTCATAAGACACTGAACCATTAATAGGGCATCTGCCACCCAACAAAGAGACAGATGGGAAAGGTAGAGGAGGAAAGAACCATGTGTGTCTAGGTAGGTCTGCTGCCACCTGGGTGGGCTTCTGTTGTTAGAAATTGCCATCTGCAACCGCCTCTGCTAACTCACAGTGGGACCAGGGAGGCTAGCTGGGGGTAGAGATTAGCCATCTTCCTTCCTAAGTACCTACCTTGCTTTCCTTATAGCTGGTGTGAAGTTCAGAGTTCTGGAACAGGAAGCAGGCAGGCCCCTCCGCCTCCTGATGCAGGTAAGAACTCCCTCTGCCCTTCACTGCTGCTCCGACCTGGGACCCCCTCCCACCATGCTCTGCTGTGTTCTGGGACAGCTGGGGTCAGCTGGTGTCACTTCAGCCAGAGGTCAGATACAGGTAGAAGGGCCGAGCAGAGCTCAGGGTTCCCAGGCATCTGAGAGTCAAAACTTACTGTGTCTAGGGCTTCCCACCAGGGTTGGGGCACCTATTATGGTCTACATAGCTGATAGCTAGTTTGGCCTGTGGGTGAGGTCCCCTTGTCCTGGTCCATGATCTGCCCTGGGCCCCATTGTACTCAAGGTTGTGATGAAGCAGAAATGACTTAACAAAGGTCTCAGAACAAGCACTCATTTCCTGTTGGACTTGAACCCCTGGCTCTTTCACTGTTTTAAGTCTTGGATTCTTGGTCCCAGTGGGAGCGAACAGAACAAGTTTTGGGGTGACCAGCCAGGTATTGAGGTGTACCTTGGGCCAAGTCCAAGTGTGGTATCTTTCAAATGCTGAAGCATCTGCCTGGTCATCCTCCCAGGAGGCTCCCAGAAGCAGAGTGGACCCTAGGGTAGGGCATTAGTGACCCAAAGGGACATTGAGCTCTCCCTGGCACCATCCCTTCCTTGGGGGGTCAAAGTGCTGTGTGGCCTGCTTCTCTGAGGATCAGCTTGGCTATCCCACAGGCAAAAGTTTGTCAGGGCCTAGCTGGTCTTGTCCTACAATTGCCTAGTCAAAGATTCCCCAGAGGGCCAGTCAGGCCCCGGGTGCCAGCCCTCAAGACCTTCCTCTGTAGACACAGCTAAAGCACCCATGACCACCCACCCTACTAATAATTACCCTGTCCTTACAGATAAACCCCCTGCCCTATAGCAATGTGGTGCACACCTACCGCCTGCCTAGCTGTGGCTGCCATCCCAAGCACTCCTGGGGTTCCCTGTGCCGAAAGCTGTTCTTCGGAGAGCTCATCTACCCCTGGAGGCAGAGAGAGGACAAACAGGACTGAGGAGCTGGACACAGCCTACCCATAGCTACTACACAGCCATCGTGCTTCCTCTCTGCCCGGATAGCAGTGACCATGGGTTTATCTCAGTTCCCACATGGGCCAACCAGACACTCTGTGTGCTGGATGTAGGCAGGTCTTACCTTTGAGTTACTGCTCTGGCTTTCAGGCCCTATCAGCTTCAGTCCTGCACTCCATCTCTCTAGCACAGTGGTTCTCAACCTTCCTAATGCTGCGACCCTTTAATACTGTTCCTCACGTTGTGATGACCTCCAGCCATAAAACTATTTCGTTGCTACTTCATAACTGTAATTTTGCTACTGTTATGAATTGTAATGTAAATATCTGTGTTTTCCTATGGTCTTAGGAGACCCCTGTTGCCTAAGGGTCGTTCAACTCCTAAAGGCATCGCAACCCACAGGTTGAGAACCACTGCTCTAGCACCACCTGTGGAGACCCACCTGGTTTATTGTAGTCAGTGCACTGAGCCTGATTCCTAGGAGTGCACAGACTCTGGGATATGCTGGCAGGTGTCCTTGGCTGCTTTAGTGGGTGGGAGCATTCCTGGGTACCCAGTGCACTCCAGGAACCTCGGCAGAACGTTTCCATCTGGGGAGCTGAGGCAGCTGCTGATTCCCTGCCCCAGCAAACTCATCCCTCACTCTGTACTTCACGGGTCTGCTTGTTGCTGCTCCCTGGAGATTGCTTTGTGAAGTTGCTGCTAATAGGCCACTGGTGCCCTTTGCCTGAAGTCACACCGTACAGGGTGATTGGATACCTGCCTACCTGACTGCCTTGCTCTTGCGTAGTGCCTCATAGGGGGAAAGGCCCTTTGGCACAATATTCTTTCTTCTCTCATTGACCCCTTATAGGACCAGACAGCTCTCGTCTGGACAGGCACTTCCGTGGCTCAGTCTGTGAGTGACCTGGGGGAAGTGGAATGGCCAGGGTTCCCTTCCACTTAGTAGGATCCCATGTGAGTTAGTCCCAAGTGGACAGGAAGCCTCATTGTCTGATGGTCTAGAAACATCTGCTGTGGCCAGGAAGGGGCAGCCAGCCCTGCCTGTCTCTCAGGGGCACTCAGGACTATCCACATTGGTTCGTCTGTGCCTGCTTCCCTTTGCTATAGGCCACAGGAGGGTGTTGGTGAAGATGAATCCTGACCCTGTGGTGACAATAAAACCTCATGAATTTGGAGTACTAGCTTGGGTGTGATTCAACTCTGACCAGGCTCTAGGTGCATGGGCTAGGTGGAGCATTGTGTTACTCCATGATGACTGCCATCATTTCCTGCCTGAGGCTTCCACAATGGCTCTGCTGGGTGGCTCTGCAGCCTAAGCTCTTGAAGACATCTTAGACAGGTGAACAGACCTAGTGCTTCAGGGCTTCTGGCCATAGCTTCACCCTGGTTCCAGGGGCAGGCATATAGTCTGGTGGAGGAGGAGGGTGCATGGGGGTATGTGTGCTCTGGACTCTGAGTATGTGGATTCCATGCAAGGCAGAGTACTGACCTGGACTGACAGGGTTTTTCTGTGTAGCCCTTGCTGTGTAGACCAGGCTGGCCTCCAACTCAAAAATCTGCCTGCCTCTGCCTCCCAAGTGCTGGGACTGAAAGCATGGGCCACCACTGCCCAGTTTGGACTTACTCTTATGACCTGCAGTCCTCACATGCCTCCAGGCCTGTTGTCCCGTTGTGGAGAGGAAGCCCTCAGTTTCTTCCTAGCCTGGGGCTCCACAAAGGATCAGTAGAGGCCAGCTGGGAAGTGCCAAAGGGCCCTCCCTGTGTGATCAGGTGCCCATCTAGAGCTTGCTGAAAGTGGCTCTCATTTACAGTACTGGAGGAGGTTACACTTTAGGTAGCCATCACTGCCCCCAACACACACACAGCTGTCTCTTGGTCTAAATGCAGAGGCCTTGGACCGGGGCTTCTTGGTAACCCTTTGGGGTACACCTGTACACAGGTTACCACTTCCGATGCATGCATCCCTTCCCCACTCTGCCGGGCCACCCTTACACATCCTTTAGCTGCCTGTTGTCACCCCTAAACTCCTGGACTCCCATCAGGAGAAGGTGCTGATCTCAGCCCAGCTGGCCCTTGTGCAGTCCTGTCATGAGATTTGCCTGGCAGCTGTCTTTCTGTGCAGCAGCGTACTGGGCTGTCTGCCCTTCTGGGAACCAGTCAGGACCTGGCACCAGAGCTGGCAGAGGAACACTGGCATTGGAGCTACAAGAGTTGCCTCTTGCAGAAAGCTGTGTCCTTAGAGGTTTGTCTGAGGATTCTCAGACATAGCTGGTGCTCGTGTGACAACAAGGACTCTTGTCTGTGTCGGCATTACCTTGCTAGACAGGTGCCTAGTGCTGTCAGACCGGTGGCTTTCCCCAGGAGCTGTCAGGGTTCCCATCACAAGCTGCCTTCCTTTATAGCACTAGAAGCTTCTCTCCCGACACTTGGGACGCGAAAATGGCCTGCCCTCCTCATTCTTTCTCCGCTAGCTGCAGTGTCAGTCCAGGTGTCCGGATCTGTCTACTGTGGGGCTCCTCCTTGCTGCCGGGCTCAGGCCAGGACTTCTGAGTCATTAAAACTTCTTTCTTTTTTGAAACAGGGTCTCATGTATCTCAGGCTGGTCTGAAGCTGGCTATGTAGCTAAGGATGACCTTGAGCTGCTGATCTGCCTGTCTCTACTTCTCGAGTGTTGAGGTTATAGTTATGCAACACACAGCTTATGCAGTGCTCAGGATCAAACCCAGGGTTTCATGCATGCTGGACAAACTGTCAACTGAGTTCGGTTTCCAGACCAACTGAAATGTTTGTGGGTACCTTTGAGCTTCCTGGACACAGGGTTGCAGGGCCCAGGGTCTGTCTTCTTGTATGATTCCCAGAGCTCTCTGAGGCCTTAGGGTCCCACCTAAGTGTGCTAGCTCAGTTCTCCTAAAGCCACTAATGCCACCATGGGAGCCACCCTCATGACTTAAATCTAATTCTTACCACCCATGAGTCCCGCCTCACAAATTGTGAAAAAGGGTGTGAGCCACCATGCTGGCTCAGTTCCCTCAGACTCAGGCCCATCTCTGTTTCTGGAAATATTTTCACAGAGAGCCTCAAGATAAAGTGTGACCAGTTCTCTCAGTATTCTTTAATATAGTCAAGTCAACACCTGAATTCACCTGCCACAGGCTGTCTGTGATTTATAGTCTCTGGAAAGGGGGACTGGGCATCTCCCTACCATCCTTTCCAGATAGACTCAGCACCAATGGATGAGGGTCACTGTTTCAAGGCTTACACCTCAGAAGAAAGGTTCTCACAGACATTGCTGCCAGTTGAGGGGGTGAGAGCCATCAGAATATAGACTAGGCTCAAGGCTGGGCACAGTGGCCCCTACAGGAGAGGATCTCCTGACAAGTAGGTTCTGGCTCTCTAGGGACTCCATCCTCAACTCATCAGCTGAAGGTCAGGACTTTTTGGGTTGCTGTTGACCTGTGGATGGGTATGATGTTTCTTACTAATCTACTGTGA
>CABHPQ010106482.1:6945-19746 GCA_902168405.1 Peromyscus aztecus
TCTCCCTCCCTCCCTCCCTCCCTTTCCCTGGAAGTAGAAATCTCATTTCAGAGAAGACAAAGGTGAAGTCAGTGACTGAGCTCCTTGATATCTGCACTTTGTTTTGGTCACTGTCCCCCCTAGAAAGAATGGCTCTCGCATGGGGCCTCAACAATACAGCGAATGCTGTGCTGAGTGTCTGGGATCAAAGAAACAAGCCAGGTGAGGACAGCGTCCTCACCATAGATCTGTAGACACTAGGACTGAGGAGGGGACATGGCCTGGCATCAGGTACTTTCTTACAGGGCACACAGGACTGGGCACTACAGTTGTGTCTCTGAGGTGGGAAGAGTTCTGGCTGGCTAGGACAGCACAGTCCACGGCAACGCCTGCAGCATTCAGGGTGGGTTTCCAAAGCTTTTCTTTTTATAATCCTTTTTCATAAGAAATTTTTACACTATCTCAGGTACATAGATACCGTAAAAAGATCCACAAATCAAACATTTACAGTCCCCAGTGTGAGGTGGGGCCAATCACCTGAGTGGCCCAATTCTTCCCTTTCCTTGCACTTGTACCTATTTACCATGCAACTGTGGAGTGACCTCTAAGTCTTTCTTCTAATGGAGGTGGAATTTATGTGACGTACAGTGAACATTTTAAAGTTTGCAACTCAGTACTGTTCAGTACACTCAGTGTGGTGCGATCAGGATCCACATCAGGTTCTGAATTCGGCAATCCTGTTTTTGCCAACTCCATCAATCTGCCTCTCAGGATGTTTCACAGAAATAGATCCACACCAAAGATGTTCTGTAACAGTGTTTCCCTGAGTCTGTCTTCAGTGGTCCTGAGCACTAAAATACACATCTAGATTGCTTTCCTTTTTGTGGATGAATACTATTTCATGCCTGCTTCCTTATCCATTGACAGACACTTGGCTCTCTCCCATCTGTCTCCTATGAACAAGTTTGTTGTGGAAGTTTGTGAGCAAGTGTTTATTAAAACACTTTCTCAGTTCTTTTGGATCTGTAGCTAGGAGTCAAATTTCTGGGACATATATGGTAACCAATTATCAACTATCTACAGTGGCTGCTTGTCTTAGTTAGGGTTTCTATTGCTCTGAAGAGACACCATGACCATGGCAACTCTTATAAAGGAAAGCATTTAATTCGGACTGTCTTACAGTTCAGAGGTTTAGTCCATTATTGTCATGGCGGGAAGCATGGCGGCATGCAGGCAGACATGGTGCTGGAGGCGGAGCTGAGAGTTCTACAATCTGATCCTTAGGAAGTGAGCAGAAAGAATAAGCCACTGGGTCTGGCTTGAGCATCTGAAACCTCAAAGCCTGCTCCCAGGGACACACTTCCTCCAACAAGGCCACACCTACTCCAACAAGGCCACCCCTCCTCATAGTGCCACTGCCTAGGTACCTATTGGGGCCATTTTCATTCAAACCTCCACACTGCACAGTTGACAATCTTACGATTGAGGCACAACATGTTAAGACTTCTTAATCCTGAACTTTTTAAAAATAGATACTGTAATATTTTTTATTGAAAGTATCTTGATCATATGCACCTTTCCCCCCAAAACTCCTGCCTGCCTAATTCACGCCCCACCCCACCTCGCCCCTAACTTATGTCTTCTTTTTTGTTTTTTTTTTAAAAAGAAACTACCTCAGAGGAGATGTCCTGGTGTTCTGGCTCTCAGTCTTTCCACGCCCTCTCTCATGATGCTCACGGGACCTTAGGTATAGATCTTGTAAATGTATTGATCGGGGCAGGCATCCCATGGTCAATTGATCTCTGTCTGCATTTTGACCATTTGTGGCTTTCTATTATGATCTCTGTCTGCTGCAGTCGAAGCTTCTTTGGGGATCAGGAAAGTATTTAGAGTGTAGTTAGGAATTAAGTTGTTTACGAATGTGGCAATACTAAGTTCTCCTTTAGGATCCAAGGCTTCACCAGCCTGGGCAGTTGGCTAGGTGCACCGTGCCAGGCATGACTTTCCTCTTACTGAAGATGCTTTAAGTCCAATTAGGTGGCTGTTGGCTACATCCAGGATGTAAGTGCTCCGACTACAGCTTTCAGGACACCTTGCCATGCTGGTCATTATTGTGGCTCATAGTTGTCACAGCTGCTTTGTTCCTCTGGCAGCTTGAATAACATCTTCCAATACTGTGAGATGTGGTCCCTAAGGAAAGGGCTTCTAGATAAGATCCAGCTCAATCCTTCCAAGTCTTATGATCAAAATGCATGGCTTCTTCATTAATGGGATCTTACTTTCTTCTTCTGAGAGACACCAGGCTCTGCCCAGTTTTTAGCTACCTTGTCCTTCAGATCTTGGCTTGTATAGGTTACTTATATGTCTGGTGTGTGATTTGTATGCATCTCTCATCATTTTATTATTCTAGGGGAAAGGATTCTTTCCAAGAGGTAGACAGGGAGCTTCCAAAAATGAAGGCCCAGACAGAAGTGTCATGAGGAAGTAACCGACCAGGAAATGCAGTGAAGAGCTGGTAATGAAACAAGCTGGAGTTTGGGTAGTGCAATAGGGAGACGGCCTCCCAGGAGCCTGCTTATCAGAGCAAAAGCCAAGTTCTCCACTATCCTGGTCCAATAGGATGCTTGGCTATGGCTGCCATCACCCTGTACCTCCACAAGGGCACAATGAAGTGGAAAGGCCAAAATGTTCTACAACACATAATTTAACCTATAAAACTGGCTACTTTTTAAAAAAAAATTGATAATGAAAGATCAGAGAAAAAGTGAGTTTTTCTAAACACTACTTTATAAACTTTTTATAAAAAGAAGTCACACTGAGGAGGAGGTGCCATGGTGGAAGTCAGGTGACAATATGTGGAGACCCATTCTTTTACTCCACCATGTGAAGCTTAGGGAATTCTGAGTCAAGTCCTCAACTCAAAAAGCCCCTTGAAGAATGTACTTCTTGAAAATCCCACATCACACTGGAAAGGCAGAAGTCTGGTATTTGGAGAGCAGGAGATAAAAACATTGGCACTACTTTATGAAGCCCATCCCGGTCTTGACACAATTTAATTATCTAGTGTAACAAAGCAGGTATTTGTCACGCCTGGGCACTTTAATGGTGTGATGACACCAGGCATTTAATTAAGGTGGTCTATCCAAAAGCAACCTTAGACTCAGACAGACCCTTTCTGGAGCACTCAGCATAAAAATTTTATTCCTTGAGAGTGATGCTATTAAATCAAGCTTATTACTCTTCTTTTAAATGGACCAGACCCATTTCAGGTACGTATGCAGCAACTTTAGTCACTTTATCTAATTAGGTTGTGTCTGAAAGAGCTTGAGGATTAAAATCAAACAACAACAACAGAAGATGCCATCATAATCCACATGCAGAAAAACGGGCTTTAAACACCAATTAATTGTAGATTTTCATTATTTACAGCCATACACATTTTCAAACTTATTACATATAAATACTCCACCTGCCTATATAGATATATGCTTGTTATATATATAATGTAAACATCCACACATGACAGATTCAGTAGTTTGCTCAGGATCACACAGGTGGGCTGAAGTAACAGTGATGCGAGACTCCAAATCTTCTACCTCCAATCGCCAGCCTTGAAGCTGGGTTAGCTCAGTGGAGTTGTGTTTTGTCTACCTTGTGTGAGGCCTGGAAGTCAATCTCCCATACCACAAATGAACAAAACAAAATGAAAACGACACTCCTGGATCAGTCAGCTTTCAATGTTTAGAACAAAAGCGTGGAGGTAATAAACTTTGTAAGGAAGGTTTGCTTTGGGTCCTGGTTTCAGCCCACACAACTGATTTATTGGTTCTGCTGCTTTGAGTCTGTGGTGAATTAGAATATCATGGGTGCAAGCATCTGTTAGAGCAGAGTTGCTTACCTTATCATGGTCAGTAAGCAAAGAGAAGGGAAGAGGCAGGAATCCCAGGATCTCTTGCAAAGCCACGCCTCCATGGACCTAACTTCTTTCTACGAGCTCCGCCTCTTAAAGATTCTACCACCTCTTGCTAGTTTCAAGCTGGGGACCAAGCCTTTAATACATGACCTTTGCAAGACACTGAAGAGTTAAACTATAGCAATCCTGATAACATGTTAGAGACCATCACAAGTCAGTGTCATGGTTGTCTTCAAAAAGGATATAGGCGTTCATGGGGAAGGCGGCATGTGGAGCTCATAGCAGCTTCAACTATATGAATTCTTGACCTGCGCTGCAGGCAAATGACATTCACTTTATGTTGAGTTCTTAGAACTTTCAGGCTTTTAAAACAAAATGCGATCTACCAGGTGGCTTATGAACAACAAATGATTTATTTCTCAGTTTTTGAGGATGGAAACTTCAGAGTCAAGGTGCTGAAGGAGTGAGTTCCTGGTTCACAAACATCTTTTTGATATACTGTCTTAAAGAAGAGGGCAAGACAGCTCTGTGGGCCTTTTATAATGCGCCTACCACACTTATGAAGGTTCCACCTTCATGATCTAATCTCCTCCCAAGGGTCCTTGCTCCAAGTATCTTTACAACATATGAATTTGGAGAAAGGGGCTAAAACTTTCTACCCATAGCAGATAACTCACTAAATTACACATTGATGTTTTCTCTACATTTTTATGTCTAATATATTTGGGCAATATTTATGTGTGTGTGTGTGTGTGTGTGTGTGTGTGTGTGTGGTTTTCTGAGACAGGGTTTCTCTGTGTAATAGCCCTGACTGTCTTGGAGCTCACTTTGTAGAGCAGGCTGGCCTCGAACTCAGAGATCTGTCTGCCTCTGTATCCTGAGTGTTGGGATTAAAAGCATGTACCACCACCATCTGGCTCATTTGGGAAGTCTCAAAAAGACACATAATATATAAATCTCTATATACATACAGATATACAAATCAAAAAGATACAGATACAGCTGGAAACTTTCTTCTTGAAGGCTAGTGCCAGAAGGTGCTGTGAGGTTGCTGGAGTAGAACTGTCATACATAATCCCACTTAGCTCTAGACCCTGTGCATACCATACTAGTGACTGGCCTGGCAGGATGTGCCCACTGTGCAATAGTGACGTGTTTGTTATGGGGATAACCAACCACTTTCTGCTTGGGTTGGAGGCCAGCTCTGCAGGACAGAATTCACATCTGCTCATGTAAGCACAGCCAAAAGCCTGTGGCTACAGAGGTCACAGGTCCCACAGGAGAAGTCACTGCTTTTCCTTCACAAAATTAGCATGATGTGTCCATCAAATGGCCTTCTAAGTAACTATAGTGATGCCTATGGGTTGGTACTGCTGCAGCTCTGGTCTGAGCTTCTTCTTGAAGCAGGCAGTGATAAGTGCAGAGACTTATAACTGCCAAAAGCGCTGAGAATAGGTAACCTTAGAGTGTTTAGCCATAAATGGACATCTGTATCACTCCGTTTAACAACTCAGGGAACATCTCAGAGGAGAGGTGGAAAGAATGTAAAGAAGTGGGAAGAGGTGTGGAAGGCTGAATGTTGGCATGGCATATTGCACTCTTGAGCTCCCAGGAGCCATGTGCTTACCTGCACATGATCTACACAAGATTGGAACCATTAACATTCTGCCATAGATGGGAGGGAGTCTTCCTTGGCCTCACATCTCCCTGATGATTTATATGCACTTGATGGTTGGCAGAAGTGGTAGTCTTCTTTAGTGGTACAGCCACTAAGAAGATTCCCATGTTCCTGCAAATAACCCTAATGAGACTCATTGAGAAATCAAGAAGAAAAATTGGAGGCTTAGTTGGGAAGAGGGAGGGGGTTGGTAGGAGTAGGATGCAGACAAGAGAGGACAATGGGTAGATGTGATCAAAGCACATTGTGTGCATGTGTGAAAATACCACCATGAAACCTGTTTTTATATATACATGATAGGAACATAAAAATAAGAACAGAAATGAGGCTAAGAAGATGGCTCTGTGGTTCAAGTGCTGGACATGAGGACTGGACTTCAGATCCCTCTAATCCACTTAAGTGCCAGGTGAGGGTGGCAGTCCACATTCAGCCCCATCCTTGGAAGGTAGAGATAGGGGATCCCCAGAGAAAGCCGGCTGGTGACAGCAGCTATATTGGCCAATTCTGGCTTTGACTGACACTGTCTCAGAAGAATACATAGAAGGGTGACTGAGGAAGATTCCTGAAATCAAGCTCAGGCCTCCACAAGCATGTGTACACATGTGTACATGCACCTGCACACTCACGCAAACACAAATATATCCATTCACACGCACATACACATGAAAAGCAAAAATAAATAAAGGACAAAAATAATGTACAGGTACATAGATCATGTTATAAATAAATAAATAAATAATAAATAAATAAATAAATACTTATATATAAACACATGCCATAGGTAACTATGGGTTTGTGTGTGCTTATGTATTTATGCATCTAGACGAGCATCACAGTGTTAATTCCTCACAGCCAATGAAGTCCTCTTATTTTGTTCCCGAGCATATGCTTAGGTGCTAAGACAGAGGCAGAACCTCAGAGCCTCAGATAAGTTGTGGACTAAGTTGTTCTTTAGGGATGGTTTCAAGGATCCTGGATGTCAGTTCTCCGGGAAGCAGGAAATGGGTTTTCATGGTGGAGTGAGCGAGTGCATGTATGCTATGAGTTGCACCACAGCCTCTCATCGTTTGTTTCTCTTACTTTTCCACAGTGGTAGAATTTCTAGCAGAGCTAATGGCTTCCCAGAGCCAAGCAAGCACATCCTCCGCTTTCTTTGCAGTGAGGTGTGTTCATGGGACCAAATTCTAGGCAACAGGAGGAAATGGGAAGATCTTGGAGATGTCATCTGAGCTTTTTCTAGGAAATCACATGGTGCTCTGGCCCATTTTTCTCTATTACTCATAATAAAGGTCTTCTTTGGTACCATGATCTGGGGTTTCCGGCCAGGACTGGCTCAGGGGTGGGAGGAGAAAGCAGCCTGGCCCCAGAGCTCCATGAAACAGCACATCACACCCCTGGCTGTCTTGTGGACGAGCGCTCTGCCTCGTCTCACCTTGCTTGCCTTGAGTGTTCATGTTTCTCCCTTTCATCTGTTCACCTAAGCACTACGCTTCCTCACATGGATCGGGGAGGGTGTATTGGAAAGCTTTCATCGGATGTTTGTAGTTGTATGGATTGGAAGTGTCCATCTTTGATTTGATGGAGTATGGATTTATTACCAGAGACAGTGATAATTAAAGAAGCCATAAAGCCAAAGCTAGTATGTAGTTTAAATAATGGCACTCTAAAGTCTTAAAAGAAAATGAAATGTCCTTCCCAGGTTGTGCAGACCTTTAGTATTTTTTCCATCTGTATGAAGGAAGCTAAATTGTGCAATAACTCACATCTATACAGTGAGGTTAGGAACAAAAGCTGAATGCTCAAGGCACAGGCAGTTGCTTGAGAGCACTGTCTGAAGCCAGGAAGACTTGATAAATTCTTCACTCTCTCTAAGCTGTAGATTCCCTCTGGAAAACAGAGATGGTAACATCTATTTTATGGGCTTTTGTGAATATTGTGTGAGCTACAGTACGCATCTTGGTAGAATAGGTTTCTCTCAGTTTCCCAGCATTCCTACTGGGTCTCCATCACTGGATATCCACAAACACTCCCATTCTAGGTCCTCCTCCACTTCGGATCTGGTGACATTGTGCCACTTGGGTGTAAGAGTGATTCGAGCTCTCTGTCATGATACTGGCGTCAAAGAATCCTTTAGACTGTCTTTTCTATATTCCAGCCCTAGGCTGTCTTCAGCACGCCTTAAAATCACTGTTCTCTGGGATCCAGATGGTGGCCTATGATTTGACGCCTTTATTTTATTTTTCATTATTATAACATTTTATATACTTATTTGTTTATTTGTGTGTGAGAGCATGAACATACCATAACATGTGTGTAGAAATGAGAGGATAACTTGGGAGTCCATTCTCTTCTCAGACTGTGTGGTCCCAAGGATGTAACCCAGGTTGTCAGATTCAGCAGCAAGTGCCTTCCGCTGCTGAGTCATCTCACTAGGCCTTTGTTCTCATATCCCGTACACCTCTTGTGCTGCCTCCTTGAACTTGAACAACTTGCACTGTGCTTCTTAATTCTCCCCATGACTAGAGATTTCCATACCTCACACACATGCAAGCCAAGACCATCATTTTCTAACTTCAAAGGAAAAAAACAGAGATGGCTGTAAGATTTCTTTCTTAACTATTTTGTCTTTCCTGGAATCCTGATCAGCTCCTTTATTGGCTTGGGTATTTGAAACCTAGTAATCTGAAGAGGCTGCCAAGTGTTGGCTTCCTTCCTTCCTGCCCTGTGGGAACAGTAGCATGTTTGCTTGAAAGTGGAAGAGAGTGAAAAACAAAAATATCAGGACAAATATATCTCAGCCTTCCAGAATATTATCCTGCTGAAGTAATCAATGCAGTATGTCCAAGAGGTGAGATACCTCACCCACAGTAACTGCTGGGAATAGCCTTGACACCATAAAACCCTTTTTATAAGGCTAACGGCATGAAGTTCCACCAGCTAGATCCCACTTGGACTCATATGTTAACACTGTTTGGATGTAGCTTTTATTTTACAATATGGCTAGTAATCTTAGAAATAGAGTGATAATTCTCTTTAGATGACAGACATCCAATCATCTCAGCTGTTTGCAGCAAGACTGAGGAGTCCAACACCTTTTATGTGTCTAAAACGGCTGCCATGATATTCTGGTCTAGTTTATGGTCTTCTCTTAAATCATTTGTTAAACTGAATGCCACACTCTGTCACCTTATGTGCAGTTCAATGACCTTTTGTGTGAACTACCCCCATTTTCCAGGTCCAAACTGGAGGCCAGATATTAGCAACACACCTCTCTCAGATATCTAGATGGTCTCTGTTTTTGAGATTTCCTCTTGAAGGCCTTTCTTGACTCCGAGTCATAGTAAAGGCACTGACATGCACTTCTGTCAGAAGCAAGAAAGGGTGACTTCAACAGTCCATGGAAGAAAAGAAAGCATTTTAATCTGGGAATTAGAATTACAAAATTACAGCAGTCTGTAGCATTCACAGAGAGGCCAGCAGGTTTGTCCGTTCCAATTTCCCCCAAGAGCAAACCTGATTTACAACAAAGAACAATTATTGAAATTCATAAGAGCGACACCAATCATCAATAAAAGGTCAAGCAAAGTTTAATATGATCTGCCAAAGGAGCTCTAAAAATATGTAATACATTTAAAGCGTTTTATCAAAGAGTAATCTAAACCATGTTTTGTTCAAAGGAACAATGTCAATTACCGGAGACGCTGACGATGCCTTTTTGCCAAACGTTGCAGAATGAATGAGGGAGCAGTCTTCATCAGTGGGTGCAAAGACTTGGGCTTGCTTCACCCCAGTGTGGCAGCTGAAAGCACACACCGTGATAAACACCTGTGAGTCCGGGATCTTATTTCTAACAGTCAGTACTATTATATTTCCTCAGGTCATACCCCCAAATTCACCTTTAAGTTTTAAAATGAAGACAAAATTATGGGAAAACTCACTTCACGTGGACAATTCAACAAAATCTGCAATAGCCCAGTTGGAGATATAGAGCTAACACTGCATTCTTGAGGACATTACTCAACCCAGAGATATATGGCTTATGGGAAATGTGCTGGGCCTCTTTCAATGGAATCCTTGAGTTGATAACAACTATTCTACTAAGACAGGAAGAGTTCTTTGGTCTAAAGGTAGCATGAACTAGAAATATTCAAATCGAAATAAAAAGATGAAATATATATAATAAAATTAATGTTTACCAACCACATTCAAATATCTAATGTACAATTGGCCCCGTGTGTCTGTGCCTCCCACATCTACAGAGTCAAATGAAGAATTGTCCCTGTACTGAGCATACAAAGACGCGTTTCTTGTCATTATCCCCTAACAATATTTACATAACATTTACATTTATTGTGTATTTTGAGTCATTTAGAGGTGGTTTAAAGTATGCAGGAGGATGCACATAGGCTCTTTGCAAACCAAATACCATTGTCTAGAGCTCTACCATGAGCTCTTTGTGGGCACTTTGAACTCTTATCATGTACTGTGTACTCATAGAAGTCATTGTGAGCCCTACTTGAGAGCAGCACTGGATACATACAGATGCACTGTGAGCTAAACTATATAAAAAGCATTATGAGCTCTCTACAAACCACTACAAACTCTACATAGGTCACTATGAGCTCTGTACACAGCTCTGTGCAGGGCACCAGGAGCTCTGAACAGGGAAATATGTAGTCAATACGTGTGGGGGTCCCTGAACCTATGTCCCTTGTTCAGGGCACCATCTGTGGGAGGACAGCTCCCACCCTTTACAGGATTCCTATGAGGGGGAGAAAGGAATAAGGAATATTAGGTAGAATGATAGGCCTAACCAATGAGCGGAAAGACAGAAACACAGGATAGCTTTGGGCGGACCTGGGTCAATACCCAATGGCCCAGAACTTTATTCAAAAGGGCTTTTTATAGCAATGCCCAGGAGCAAAGCAAAAGACTCCCCCTTCATAGATACAGCCAAGTGTAGACCCTTCCAAACACCTGTTACCCAGGCCCGTGGTCCAATCATCCCCTTATGCAACCCTGCTGGGTAAAGCAAGCTCAGATCTCACTAGAAACCTCTGTGGGCTCCCACATATACAGGATGACTTGAGATGTACGAAGGACATTTAAATGTCAAGACATTGCCATGGTTTACATGCAGGGAACTGTGACTGCTACAAAGTGCCATAGGAGCAGCACACAGGGCATTATGAGGAATGCACAGTAAAATATTAGCTCAGTGCAGGACAATGTGAGATCTATATGGGCCACTGTAACCTGCACACAAGGGACCATGGGTTCTATAAAGGCACTGTGACCTCTAAAATATGTCCCATAGGATGACTATAAATGCAGTATGAGCTCTGCTGGCCAGTGAGCTGTTTGTGAGAACATCGTAAGATGTGTGCAGGGCACTACACTATGTACAGAGGGAGTTACGCTCTTCATGCTGATGCACTGTGATGTCTGTTCATGTGTGCTGTTGTCTCTCCATGGGGCACCAGTAGCTCCATACAAAGCACTACATGTCTATAGAGACAAAGCAAACTCTATAGGGTGCTTAGAGCTTATTCAGTTTATTCTGGGGTCTATAGAAAGCACTCTGAGCGATTTAAAGGTTCAGTGCAAGCTGTAATGCAGAAGTATTAACTCTATACAGGTGTCCTCTGCCCTACTGAGGGAGTGCAAGCTGTACAGGTGGACTGTGAGCTATCTACAGGCACCTATCACCTCTAAATTGGTACTCTGTCAGCTCAAGACAGATGCTGTGTGAACCCACACCACAACAGGCACCATGGCCTCAATAACGGTGACTATGAACCTTATACAAGACCTTCAGTGTTTCTTATGGGTGTGCTAGAGAGTGTGAAAAGCTGCCCTGTGAGATGAATAAAGAATGTCATGAATTCTATGTTGGGCTTGATGCTCCCTCCATACAGGGCACCATGCGATCCATGCAAGATCATCATGTGCTCTACATAACTTGCTGTGAACTCTGTATCAGGCACTATGTACATTATAAAGGCCATCATGAGCTCTATACAGATGTACTATCTTCTACATGCAGATACACTAGGTCTCACGTATAGAGCACCATATGCTCTACTCATAGGCACTATAAGCTCCCTAAAGGTGCAGCGTGAACTCTACACAGGTGCACTGTGAACTGCACACAGGTGTACTGTGAGCTCCACACAGGCGCACTGTGAGCTCCACACAGGTGCACTGTGAGCTCCACACAGGTGCACTGTGAGCTCCACACAGTGCACTGTGAGCTCCACACAGGTGCACTGTGAGCTCTATACAGGTGCACTGTGAGCTCTATACAGATGCACTGTGAACTCTATACAGGTGCACTGTGAGCTCTATACAGGTGCACTGTGAACTCTATACAGGTGCACTGTGAGCTCTGTACAGGTGCACTGTGAGCTCCACACAGGTGCACTGTGAGCTCTGTAGTGGTGCCCCATGAGCTCCACATAGGTGCATGGTGAGCTCCATTGAGGTGCACGGTGAGCCCAACACAGGTTTACTGTGAACTCCATAGAGGGGAACTATGAGTTCCACACAGGTCCACTGTGAGCTCAAAACACATACATTCTGATCTCTGTGAGGGTAGAATGGGAGCACCATTCAGGTGCAATTTATGCTCAATTCAGTGCACTCTGAGAGCTATACTGGGCATTATCATCTCTGTTCAGGGCATAATGAATTGAATTCAGGGCATTACCAGGGCTTTACCTTAAAATATTGAGCTCTGTTTGTTCTAAACAGGATTTTGAGCTCTTTAAAGGTTTCTTTGATCTATATTAGATACTATGAACTCTGTGTTCTGGACTGACACTCAGGGCACTACGAAGTCAATACAGGGAATTTTGAGCTTGACAAGGGCACAATGAACTCTACAGACACTATCTATAGTGGGCAGTGCAGGCTTTGTACAGGACAATGTGAGGTGTATAACAGGGACAGTGAGTTCTACACAGGACATGATGATGTCTATAGAAAACACTGTGAGCTCTACACTGAGCACTAGGTGATCTGTGCAAGAAACTCCGAGCTTCATACAGGTCACTATGAGTTCTAAAATGGGCACTATCATCTCCAAACAGCACAAGAGCAAATGGCACTATGTAATCTATAAAAGGCACAATGAGCTGTAGGCAGGGGATCATCAACTGTATAGAGGGCACTAAGAAATCTATAGAGTAACATGAGCATTGTAATCTATACAGAGTAACATGAGCATTGT
>CABHPQ010106486.1:0-18952 GCA_902168405.1 Peromyscus aztecus
GTATAAAATATAAGCCACGTAAAGATGGATATCACACAGAGAATCTGGATTGTGTTGTCTTTGGGATTCTTAACTGCAGAGAGATATTTGATTGTAAAGGAAGCTGAGTTAAACCAATATATATATTTTAAAGATACCTTGACTTCAGAATTTGGATGTAAAGATATGTTGCTTTGGAAAAGAAGCTCTGATTTTGTTTCCACAGAAAGCCAGAGGCTATGGATTTGTTCCAGATTAAGATACATCAGGTTTGACCAGCCAAGACCACCTGAAAGGTCTCCGATGACACCATGGCTCAGATGATCCAACATCCAGAACCGTTTCAAGGCAACTGGCTCAGACGATACACCCTCATGGACTACTCCATGATCCTAAAATTTTCTTTGTGTCCCATAAGATACAGCGCCCCCCTCCAGCAGGAAGCAGTAATAGAAGCTACGCCCAAATTCCCAAATTATATGTAATTTACTTTGTTAAGGTTAAAACCTTCCCTTTTTGAAAAAAAAATGGGGGAAGTGCTGTGGGATGTTCTATATGGCAAATGTGTTGCTAATAAAACACTGATTGGCAGTGGCTAGGCAGGAAGTATAGGCGGGGCTAACAGAGAGAATTAAAAGAACAGGAAGGCAGAGGGAGTCACTGCCTGCCAGTCACCGCCAGGACAAGCAGCATGTAAAGATGCCGGTAAGCCACGAGCCATGTGGCAAGGTATAGATTTATAGAAATGGATTGATATAAGATATAAGGACAGTTAGCAAGAAGCCTGCCACGGCCATACAGTTTCTAAGCAATATAAGCCTCTGTGTTTACTTGGTTGGGTCTGAGTGGCTGTGGGACTGGCAGGTGAGAGAGATTTATCCTGACTGTGGGCCAGGCAGGAAAACTCTAGCTACATACTAAGGTTGTTTCTGCGTCTTGGCTGTTGTGAAAAGGATTGAATGAAAATGGGAATGCTGATATCTCTATAGGGAACCGGCTCCATTACCATTTTTTATATACTCAGAATAGGAATTCCTAGGCTGTAGTTATATTTGTTATTTCATAGATTCCATAGTTTTCTAAATAATGACCACATTAACTTCATTCCAACCAACAGTATACAAATGCTTACTTTTCTCCATCCATTTGGCCAATTTTAATGTGCTGTTTTAAAGATAATTGTTATAGGTGTGAAATAACACCTTGTATTTTTTATTTACATGGCTGGTGGTTATCACTTGATTATCAGTGACACTGAACTGTTTGATCAATCATATGTGTACTTTGGAATAAACACATTTTTCTGAAAACCTGAAAAATTTCAGACATTTTGTCCACTTAAAAAAACTGACTTATTTATCTTCTTTATAGCAAATAGAGCAGTTGATTAAATGAAAAAGCAACCTATACAATGGGGAAATATTTGCACATGATATACCTAACTATATATAAGTGTGTGTGTGTGTTGTGTTAATTTATAGTTTTAAATGTAGCATAGCTGATTAGCATAAATGTAACTATTAAAATGTACATCACATATTAAAATGTACATCATATTTAAATGGATTGAGAATCAGCTTAGTTTAGCTGGGTATTGTGAAAGGTGTCAGAATGTATGTGTTTATTGATACATCTGAAGGAACATCATTCTATAAACTGTGTTGCTAGCAGGGGGTGATATAGAGTTTTGTTTACTGTTCTTCGGTGTGCTTGTTTGGGGGACTTTTACATGGCCTTGTAAAAGGGCAAATGAATCTAATACCCTCTTAATAATCACCTAACCTTTTCCTGAACTACATATTCTCAGCATTATATATACAAAGCCTCTCCCATTGACAATCTGAACCATTTGAAGAAAACACTGAATGACAAAAATGATACTGTGGAAAAGAAACCTCTTCTGTTAGTAAAATGTATTCATCCTTCTTTCTCATATTTGATAAGTAATTGTGATCTCATCAATAATGGAGGAAGTCATTTGATTTCTTTCTACACTATTGGGATTCACCCAAGAGCTGTCAGTTTCCATAACATATAAATGAATATATAATGCGATAATTGAATTTCTTCTTAAAATACTGTCTAAACACTGGAGAAATACAGAGTTTCTTCCTAAGTTCCCAAACCATTTTGATACTATGTATCTGTCATGTGCCCCAAAGGACTAGTCTTTCATTTAGGTATATTCAGGTTAGTATTGTATGTTAATAAAACATGAATTAATTGCAAGAAGGATGTTTAATGAGGTTCACTTGCCATCCAATTAATTTAATTTAAAGTTACATGAGCAATAAAGGTTTAATTACATTATTATGGATGTATTGTATTTCCTGAAGAATATGTGGCTATTAATTTATGGCTGCAGCAATTTGTTTATGGCCGATTAATTGGTACTTTAAGTACAAAAGTGTATATAAATGTAAATTGCTTACTTGTTACATTTAATTTAAACTAACAGACAATGATATAATTAACATATATGTTTTAGGGAAGATAGCATTTAACACTTTAGTTTCAGGACTTTCATATGCAAATGCTTTCTTCTGACTATAAACTAAAAAAACAAAACAGTAGTATTTTTTATTAGAGGATTTTGGGTAAATGCAAAGTTCTTAGTTCTTGTGATGGAAATGAGTAAGAAGTTTCACGACACAAGGAACTTATAATGGTCTGTCATAAAACTTCTGGATATTTAATTCATTTAAATAATAACTCACAAGATTTCCATTGATTGCATAACCAAGATCATGATTTCTGCCCTATCTATTCTAAGTGCTATGTTCATAGGATGCAGTATAAAATTTAGTATGATAGAATTATGTAAAATTGTTACTATATGTTAATTTTTCCTAGTGTACACTACTAATACCAAATGATATGTGTAAACTATTCATATTTTCATACATGCATGCAACATATTTTCTTCATACCCTTTAGCTAGAGTTTTCCTGCCTGGCCCACGGTCAGGATAAATCTCTTTCACCTGCCAGTCCCACAGCCGCTCAGACCCAACCAAGTAAACACAGAGACTTACATTGCTTACAAACTGTATGGCTGTGGCAGGCTTCTTGCTAGCTGTCCTTACATCTTAAATTAATCCGTTTCTATAAATCTATACCTTGCCACATGGCTCGTGGCTTACCAGCATCTTTACATGCTGCTTGTCCTGGCGGTGGCTGGCAGAGCCTCCCTCTGCCTTCCTGTTCTTTTTATTCTCTCTGTTAGTCCCGCCTACACTTCCTGCCTAGCCACAGGCCAATCAGTGTTTTATTAGCAACACATTTGCCATACAGAACATCCCACAGCAATACCCATTCTGGCAACACTATTATTTTGCCTTCCCTATCTTATCTCCCCAAATCCTTTTCTATTTCCTGAAAATCTCCAGTGCTTCAGATCCTCTGGAACTGGAGTTAATATGCAGTTGTGTGCTGTCCAATGTGGGTGCTGAGAATTAAATCTGAGTCCTCTACAGAAGCAGGGTGTGATTTTAAGCACTGAACTGTCTCTCCAAGCCCTAGTATCTTCACTTACTAAATAAGAAAAATGACCTTTGCTTCTCATGAATTTAGATTTTTGAATAAACTGGAAAATAGCAAATTCATACTAAATTGGACATGAGTTAATATTAAAAGGAAATTAAATTTTTTATAACTTTACTGTGAAGTCTTCAAAGAAATATTATTAAAGAACTATGATGTAGCAAAACAATCACATATAAGTATCCAATGTTTGGAAAGACAAGGGATTTATTTGGTCATATTATAGAACTGTAGTAAATTTTTCAAGTGTTTCTTAGGTATGATTCAAAACTGCTTCTGAAGTACAGGATTTCATATGATATTTTACACTTGATTTCATTAAATATGTAGTTACATTTTGTGGTGCAATATATACACTTAACTGTGATAGCAAAGACAAATGCCAGTGATGAAATGTTTAGTATATACAGTATCCCAGGTAGTTAAACATCCATATCATTTTACATATTTAATTTTGAAAATGCTTTGCAAAATCTCCTGAGTTTAGATAGTATTCTTTTTATTGTAAAATTAATAGCACTAATATGCTTCATGTTTTGTACAGTATTTAGTGTTTTATGTACATCCCTTATTAAAATTGTATAGCTGTAATATAGAATTATTTAATCAAGCTAACAAATCCAATGCTTTACAATAAGTATGGTTTTGGGCATAAATACCTATGAATTACCCTTGAAACTTTTGAAATATACTGTAACAAGTAATGATGACAGTCTGATCAATGTAATTAGGTAGCTATAATAGAACCTCACTCAATACAAAAGGTAAAAATGAAAGGGAGGCTGAATTTTCTTTCTATTTTGTGTATATGATGTTTGTGTGTGTGTGCGCTTTTATGTTCATGCATGTTTGTATGTGCAAGTGCAGGTGCACACTTACTAAGTGCATGTGTAGAGGTCCGAGAACAGTCTGAAGGCTGGTCCTCACCGTCCACCTTGTTTGTGACAGTCGCTTCATTTGTGCTGCTGTGTATGCAGAGATAGTTGTCCCATATACTTCACTTAAGTCAATCTCTGCTCTTTGCCTCCATCTTGCTATAGGATCAATGGGATTACAGGTGCATGCTACTATAGCCAGTTGTATGTGGACTCTGGGCATTCAAGCTCAAGTTCTCACACTGCACCACGAGTACGTGCTTTATCTACTAAATCATCTCCTCAGCCATGGGAAACTGTTTTTCGAGTGTTTACATGACATGAACAGATTGTATTTATTTATTTATGCACATATATGTATGTATATGTAGCAATGGTAATTAAAGGAAAAGAGGCCATGATTTTGAGATGGAGCAGTAGAAGGACATGGGAAGGGTTGGAAGGGAGATTGGGAAAATGTTGTAATTATATTTTAATTTCAAAATATATAAAAATAATATTGAAAAAAGTAAACACCAAATCCTTTACGTGCATTTGGGCAGCTTGGAGTGACAATCAGAGTATATAAAAAATACATTACCTATTATAGAATATGGAAAACAGTTCAATTTGAAATAGTTGTGGAGTACTAAAATGCTGGTATACAGAGTTTAAAAAACAGTTCCTTAGTCTGTGTTTTTTAAATTTCAAAGTATAGATAACAATGTGATATGTGTTTCTTAAATGTAAAAATAAAAATTTATGGGTTAATATTTGTAATAATTTCTTTATTGTATGGGAAATGGGTTTAAGATTCTGCCACTTTTACTGCTCAAATGTATTTATTTGCTTTTCTTTCATAGGGGCCCTGTTCAGCCTGATCCTCAGCCTGTTCGTACTATGGAAGGAATATACTGTTGATTTTCCAAAATATATATCTATAGAAAGGAGCAATAGGTGTGTTCCAGAAAATGTCCTTATTGATGTCAAGTATGGATGGTCTTTCATGTTTGCTGCTTTTGGAACTCCCTTTGTTTGTATGTCAGGAATTATATTTCATTTCATTGGCCGACAGCTTGAGGAGTTTCAGAAATGAACAAGACAAAATGAAGAGACCACAGTGAAATCTGGTCAGTTCCTCAAGATGCTTCTACAAAACAAATTCAAAATGTAGAGCTTAGTCAAGCACTAGGATTATTATTATTATTATTATTATTATTTTTACATGTATAACATGACATTGCCAAATGAGTGCAATTTGCACAAAGGGTGCTACAAAGAAAAAGTTAAGAGAAGAAATTTCTAAGGGAACTTGTGTAAGCTGGAATTTGCTGTCTAGATGCAGAGATAAAATGGTCAGCTCTGGTTTCTGAAAGACATCACAACTACCTACCAGTGTGAGAGTGATCTCAAACTCTCCGGTGCTATTATTTAATTTTCAGTCTTTCCAAAGTTAACCCAATTTATAGTAGAGCTATTCCTTTTATGAGGAGTTAAGTTTGAATCGTGAATCATTTAATTTATTTAAAATAACCTTTTAATCATAGCTAACACACAAGGGCAGCTATGATTTATTCTACTCTAAAATCTTGGAAATTTGAAGCGAGGAATACAGAATTTTCCTTCCATGTCTCTGAATAGGTAAACTTCAACATCAGTTAATGCAGGCACATTTCAATTGGATAAATAAACACAGTTACATCTTAAAAGTCAACTATTTTATAGTCTTATGTCCCACATCACATATCCTTCCAACACAGATCTGTACTTGAACAAGAGATTTATGAAAATATTACAAAATGTAGACTGTTCCACTTGAATAAATACAACCAATGGTTATATTTTCAATCTGAACAAAAAGGCCTCTTGTGGCTAAGGGATAATTAAATCCAGAGAAGGTGAATTCTGGCCTGCAGGATGATTGAAAGAATTGCATCTATTTCATTATTTAAATCGCATCTATTTATTATTTAACCATTTCTATTTGTCCTTAAAAGTCTTAGCAGAATTAATAAGCCTTAGTGCAACTGAATGGAAACCTGGTGGGAAAGTCCTATGTTAATTTTTAATATATAGCAGAATCTAAAATAAAATAGAGAGTCATATTAAAATCACCAATAAGATAAAAGTTAACCTATGATTTTTGGAGATCTTATATGTTGTGGTTAGTCTGTGAATTTTATAAGAAGAATTAGTAGAGTAGTCTTCACTGATAAATAAAAATGTATCATTTGTATGGATTAATTTTCTACTGGCATATGTTTTTAGTGACTCAACTTGAATAAGTGTCTTTAAGTATGAGTAAAACTTATGCTCACATTTTAAAATGTTTTAGTAATTGCTAATTATTCTCTGCTGTGGCTGTTAGCAGCCATTCAGCAATTATGACATAATTTTTACATACATGTTTTAGTTTGATACAAAGTATTAAAATTTGAATTGTTCTAAATGATATCTATCTATTTCATTGTACTTGGAGGTTTAAAATTTTACTAATAAAATACATGTTGTACTATGGACCATCGTACAAGTCGATATTTCTGTTGCATGTATCTAATCTCCTTCGCATTTAAAAAGAATTCTGAGAGGGAATTCTAGCGGACAAATGTTTGAAGTGAAAAGATCTTGGAAATTACCATTTGGTCATGGTCTGATAGTGTACACTGAACAGAGTTCAGTACTGAGAAATTGAAGCATTACACAGAGACAGATTCAGCTACCAGAACTGAAATTCTAATTCTACTTGGCTCCTATATTAGAAATGCCTAGAATGGCAGGTCTAATTGACAGGTCATAGATTGCTTTGTAGAAACTTGAAGTGATTTTATTTTCATTTTTCAGGGAGTCAGCAGTCTTCCGTTAAAATGAATGTTACTAGGACAGAAAATGAGAATATCTGTAATCTTAAACTGAGCTACTACCAATATTTTGGAGAAACTGAGGGGGGGAAAGAGGTAACTCATTCTTAGTTTTCCATATTTCTGGGGGAGACATACTTCATATTAACCCCAAATTATGTTTTTCTCTTCATAGATTAATTTATAAGACAGAATCAGTGAATATCAAGTCAAATAAAATTTCTCCAACCTAACCATTCCAGAGCATCAGGATTATTTCAAGCCTCAAAAGACCAGGATTTTTAATTTTTTAATTTTTAATTTTGTTTGTACTGAGGAAGATATTACGATGGAGTGAAATTTGGGAATAGGGGTGGACAGTATCTTCTCTCAATATTAATTAGTGAGAATGTGTATTGCTGTCTCTTATTTTATGACTAGGAAATAACAAAGTAATAAAGAAAAGAATTACAGTATATGTTGATTGTATGAGAAGGAACATATACCCACACATAATTCAAAATAATGTTCAGTGGGCTTGTTCACTTGCCTTCACATGAAATAGCACAAACTTTATTTGTTCAGAGTGCAATAGAGAGTGACATTATCTAAGAATATACATCATCACTTCTCAAATTTTACAATGTCTCATGTGACCATTTCCTCATTCTCAGTAGCTTTACACTGTGATAATTTGTTTTTACAGAGCTATGCTTGTTTATTTATGTATAGTCATAGTCATGCATATACATATTTATAAGCCCAGGGATATGCATCAAGAGTGATTTGTATCAATAACTGCTGTGGTGAATAGTAATTTTTCTTTTCTTTTTTTAAATTTATAAAATGAGAAAATGATAATTTTAACAAAAAATGTTGTTTTACTTGTCTACTAGTCCTTTGTATGTACATATTAAAATATATATCCTGCAGCTCTCATGTGCAGATCGATGTGGTGAATGGACTCAAACCCATCTTCCCTGTAATGATGGTGCCTGTTCACTGATCTATAGTGCCCTGGAGATAGCTGTGATATCACAGATAGACCACTGTGAAAGATGGGACCAGGTGGGTTTTCTGAAGAACTGGGTCAGAAAAGAGTTTAAACTATAACAAAATGGATGCAGAGAGCAGATCTGTCAAATTTGGAAAGCTTCTAGCAAATTCCTAAGAGTATGTGAAGAGTATGAACAATGTTTACCAATAAACGTGTTTTTAAAAACTTAAATATATGCATATACATAATATAGATACACACACATGTATGCATACATACATACATATATACATACATACACACATATATATGTATATATATATATATATACATACATACATGAGTCAGTACTGTATTAGATTATGGAAAAGTTTTAGAAGTTAAATGACTTTACATAAAAAGGTATAGATTCTACCAGTAAATTTGCTCATTAAGTTCACAATAGCACAACCATGACTGTTTCCTAGTTATGAAATGTATGAATTAAACACATTAGTGATTAATTCCAAGTCACCAATAGCTTAGGATTGGTGTCATATCAGGGAAAAAAAGAAAAACACTTCCTCTTGGAGTTATTGAACTGTTGAGTGAGTCCAATCTGACTATGCTACTTCATGCTCCCTGTTTTCTGTCCTCCATCTGTTTGTTGTATGAGTCTGAATCTGTGCCAGCCTGAAGGCTGACTTGTGGATGTCCCTGTATCTGTGTCTTAATCTGGATGTGATTGTGTGTGTTTCTCTACCTAATAAAGGCCTTTGCTCAGTCTTTATAGCACAGAACAGAAAGCATCACATGGGGGAAGGAATGTGGTACTTTACAGAAATCGTTAACAGAGTTTTACAAGGGATTAATTCATTGGCTCTAACTGATCCCAACTGATGCAGACAACAAACAGTACTTTGAATCTCATTATTTGTCCGTAAATGTTGCATTCCACCTTTCTGGTAGATTTTGGAAGGTTGCTTTCAACCTCTGTATTTGTTGCTTTCAGCAATGTACACATGTATTGTTCTGGGTCAAGGTGTGGAAGAGTAAATTTGTAACTATGCATTAGCTTAGGCTGCAAAAGCTGATTAAATGGGAAATTCAAGGCAAGTGGGGTTGATGGTTACATTGTTTTCTCTCTTTTAAAAAGATTATTCTTTTATCATATAAGACATCCTAACCACAGCTTACCCTCCCTCCATTTCTCCAAATTTTCCCCATCTCCCCTCTCCACAAGATCCACTGCCTCCCAACTCTGTCTGCCCCAAGAAAAGAGCAGGCATCCCAGGGACACCAACCAAACACAGTACAGCAAGATACAATAAGACCAGGCACAAACCCTCACATCAAGGCTGGACAAGGTAACCCAATAGGAGGAAAAGAGACCCCAAAGCAGGCAAAAGAGTCAGAGACACAACCACTTTCACTGACAGGAATCCCTCCAAACACCAAGCCAACAACCATAACGTATATGCGTAGGACCTAGCACAGAACCATGTAGGCTCTGTGATTGTCCTTTCAGTATCTGTGAGCCTATATGAGCTCTCCTTAGTTGATTCCACAAGCCATGCTCTCCCTGACTTCAGCTCCTCTGCTTCCACTATTCCTCCTCCCTGTCTTCCCCAGGGGTCCTTGGAGCTAGGAGGGGAGGGACCCAATGGAGACCTCCAACCTGGGCTCTCTCTCCACCTAATGATTGGCTGTGGATCTCTGCATACATTCTCATAAGCTGCTGGAGGCAACCTCTTTTATGCAACTGGACTAGGCACTGATCTATGAATATAGCTGAGCATCATTAGTAATCATTTAATTAATTTATTATTTATTTTTGGCCACTGGCATTTGATTCTTGCTTGGGTCTCTGGGCTATCCAGCCTCTGGTTGCTGGTCATCCAAGCATTCTAGTACACAGGCTCCCTCTTGTGGGGTCTGCCTCAAATTAGACCAATCATTGATTGGCCACTCCCACAAGTTCTGAACCTCCATTGACCCAGCACATCTTGTACACAGGACAGTTTATAGGTGGAAGGTTTTGTGGATGGGTTGATGTCCCAGTCCCACCACTGGAAGCCTTGCCTGATTACAGAAGATGGATGTTTCAGGCATCATATTCTCCATTACTAGGAGTCCTCACTAGGGCCACCCTCATAGATTCCAGGGAAATTCCACTAGGTTTCCTCATCGCCCCCAAATGCACTCTAACTCCAGTCATCTCTCCCCTTACTTACTCACTACATCCCTCCACCCCATATGATCCCTCCAATAGCCATCCCCACACACCCCCAGTCCACTTGTAAAATCTATTCTATTTCTCCTTCCTAGGGAATCCATGCACCGCCCCCCCCAGTCATCCTTATTACTTAGCCTTTCTGAGTCTGTGGATTGTAGAATGATTATCATTTACTTAACAGCTAATATCCACTTACAGGTGAGTATATACCACGTTTTTCTTTCTGAGTTCGGGTTGGTTCACTCTGGATGATTTTTTTCTAGCTCCATCCATTTGACTTCAAATTTCATGATGTGATTTTTTTTTAGCAGCTGAGTAATACTTCATCATATAAATTACCATATCTTCTTTAGCCATTCAGTGGTTGAGAGAAATCTAGGTTGTTTCCAGTTTGTGGCTATTATTAATAAAGGCTCTATGAACAAAGTTGAGCAAATGTGCTTGTGGTGAGATGGAGCATCCTCTAAGTGGTGTACAGTTGGGTCTTGAGGTAAATTAATTACCAGTTTTCTGCAGAATTGTCATGTTGATTTCCATAGTGACTGTATTCCCACCAGCAGTGGAGGAGTGTTCCTTTTGCCCCACATCTTCACCAGCATGAGCTGTCATGTATGCTATTGCTTTTAGCCATTCTGATAGGTGTAAGATGGAATCTCAAAGTAGTTTTTATTTGCATTTCCCTGTTGGCCTAAGATGTTGAAAATTACTTTAAGTGTTTTGCAGCCATTTGGGATTCCTATATTGAGAATTCTGTGTTTAGATCTGTACCCCATTTTTAAATTAGAGTATTTAATTTGTTGATGTCTAGTTTCTTGAGTTCTTTAAATATTCTGGACATTAGCCCTTTTTCGGATGTAGAGTTGGTGAAAATCTTTCTTTAGGCTGCCATTTTGTCCTATTGACAGTATCCTCCGCCTTACAGAAGCTTTTCAGTTTCATGAGGTCCCATTTATTAATTGTTGATCTTAGTGCCAGCACCATTGGTGTTCTGTTCAGAAACTTGTCTCCTGTGCTGATGCATTCAATGGTATTCCCTACTTTCTCTTCTATCAGGTTCAGTGTGTCTGGTTTCATGTTGAAGTCTTCAAACCATTTGGACTTGAGTTTTGTGTGGGGTGACAGATATGGATCTATTTGTATTCTTCTACATGTTGACATACAGTTAGACCCTTTGTTGAAGATACTTTCTTTTTTTTTCTGTTGTGTATTTTTTTTTATCAAAAATTAGGTGTTCAGAGGTTTGTAGATTTATGTATGTCTGGGTCTTCAATTCAATTCCATTGATCAATGTATCTGTTTTTATGCCAATACCTTGAAGTTTTTATTATGACAGATCTGTAGTACA
Organism: Peromyscus aztecus; assembly: GCA_902168405.1. NCBI lineage: Eukaryota > Metazoa > Chordata > Mammalia > Rodentia > Cricetidae > Peromyscus > Peromyscus aztecus. The sequence continues at coordinate 11,770 of CABHPQ010106486.1, forward strand.
GCTTGAAATCAGGGATGGTGATACCCCCAGAAGTTCTTTCATTGTACAGGATTGTTTTAGCTATTCTAGGCTTTTTGTTTTTCCATATTAAGTTGAGTATTATTCTTTGAGGGTCTGTAAAGAATTGTGTTGTAATTTTGATGCTGATTGCATTGAGTTTGTAGATTGCTTTTGGTAAGATGACCATTTTTACTATGTTAATCTTATCAATCCATGATCATGGGAGATCTTTGCATCATATGATATCTTTTTCAATTTCTTTATTCAAAGACTTAAGTCCTTGTCATATAGGTCTTTCACTTGCTTGGTTAGAGTTACCCCAAGATATTTTATATTATTTGTGGCCATTGTGAAGGGTGTTGTTTCTCTGATTTCATTCTTAGTCTGTTTCTCATTTGTATATAGAATGGCTGTCTGATTTTTTGAGTTAAACTGGTATTCAGCCACTTTGCTAAAAGTATGTATCAGCTGTAGAAGTTCCCTGGTATAATTTTTGGGTAGCTTATGTATACCATCATATTGTCTATAAATAATGATACTTTGACTTCTCCCTTTCCAGTTTGTATTCCCTTGATCTCCATCAGTTGTCTTATTACTCTTGCTAAAACTTCAAGTGCTATATTACATATATTTGAAGAGAGTTGACAGTCTTGTCGTGTTTCTTATTTTAGTGGAATTGCTTTGAGTTTCTCTCCATTTAAATTAGTGTTGGCTTTAGGGTTGCTGTAAATTGCCTTTATTATGTTTAGGTATGTTCCTTGTATTCCTAATATCTCCAAGACTTTAATAATAAGGGGATGTTGGATTTGCCAAAGATTTTTTTGACATTTAATGCTATGATCATGTATTTTTTTTTCAGTTTGTTAATATGGTGGATTAAATTGACTGATTTTCATATATTGAACCATCCCTGAATCTCTAGGATGAAGCTTACTTGTTCATGGTAGTTGATTGTTTTGATGTATTCTTAGATTAGGTCTGTGAGCATTTTATTGAGTATTTTTGCATCTATGTTCATAAGGGAAATTGGCCTGTAATTCTATTTCTTTGTTGAATCTTTGTAAGGTTTGGCTCTCAGGGTGACTATGGCCTCATTAAAAAGAATTTGACAATGTTCCTTCTGTTTCTATTTTGTGGAATAATTTGAGGAGTAATGGGGTTAGATCTTCTTTGAAAGTCTCATAGAATTCTGCACTAAAACTGTCTGGCCCTGGGATTTATTTGATTGGGAGACATTTAATGACTGCTTCTATTTCTTTAGGGCTATAGATCTATTGAAACTGTCCTATTTGTATTTAATGTGGGTAAGTGGTATCTATTGAGAATATTATCCATTTCTTTTAGATCTTCCAGTTTTGTAGAGTATAGATTTTTAAAGCACTACCTAATGATTCTTTGATTTCCTCAGTGTCTCTTGCTATGTCCCCCTTTTACTTTCTGATTTTCTTAGTTAGGACATTCTCCCTTGTCTTTTAGTTAGTTTGAATAAGGGTTTGTCTATCTTGTTTATTTTCTCAAAGAACCAACTCTTTTTTTTTGAAACAATAAAATATTTATTTTCTCTAAAAAATGTGTGCATTTGTCTTTTTTTTAATTTTACAATAGCAGTCAGTTCCACATATCAGCCACAGATTCCCTTGTTCTCCCCCCTCCCGCCCCCTCCCCTTCCCCCAGCCCATCCCCCATTCCCACCCCCTCCAGGGCAAAGCCTCCCCCGAGGACTGAGATCAACCTGGTAGACTCAGTCCAGGCAGGGCCAGTCCCCTCCTCCCAGGCCGAGGCAAGCTACCCTGCATAAGCCCCAGGTTTCAAACAGCCAACTCATGCAATGAGCACAGGACCTGGTCCCATTGCCTGAATGCCTCCCAAACAGTTCAAGGCAATCAACTGTCTCACCCATTCAGAGGGCCTGATCCTGTTGGGGGCCCCTCAGCCATTGGTACATAGTTCATGTGTTTCCATTTGTTTGGCTATTTGTCCCTGTGCTTTATCCAACCTTGGTCTCAACAATTCTCGCTCATATAGACCCTCCTCTTTCTCGCTAATTGGACTCCTGGAGCTCCACCCGGGGCCTGGCCGTGGATCTCTGCTTCCAGATCCCTCAGTCATTGGATGGGGTTTCTAGTGCGACAACTAGGGTGTTTGGCCATCCCATCACCAGAGTGGGTCAGTTCGGGCTTCTCTCAACCATTGCCAGCAGTCTATTGTGGGGGTATCTTTGTGGATTTCTGTGGGCTTCTCTAGTACTTTGCTTCTTCCTATTCTCATGTGGTCTTCATTTATCATGGTCTCTGATTCCTTGTTCTCCCTCTCTGTTGTTGATCCATCTGGGGTCTCCCGCTCCCCCAAGCTCTCTTTCCCTCGACCCTTGACCTTCATTTCCCCCACTTATGACCAGGCTGTTCATGAAGATCTCATCCATTTCTCTGTCATTATGTGAGGATCAATGTGTGAGTGCTGTGGGATGTTCTGTATGACAAATATGTTAATAAATAAAGCACTGATTGGCCAGTAGCCAGAGAGGAAGTATAGGCGGGACTAACAGAGAGGAGAATTGAGGGAACAGGAAGGTGGAGCAGGAGACTGCCTGGAGCCGCCACCAGAACAAGCAAGATGTAAGGTACCAGTAAGCAATGAGCCACGTGGTAAAGTATAGATTAATAGAAATGGGCTAAATATAAGAATAAGAGCTAGACAATGATAGGCCTGAGCTAATGGCCAAGCAGTTTAAATAATATAAGAGTCTGTGTGTTTATTTTGTAAGTGGGCTCTGGGACTGGCAGGACTTTGTAGCTGGAGACTGGCGGGACTTGGGAGCTGGAGAGAAGCTCTCCAGCAACATGTGAGTTAAATTTAAGTAGTGTTTTCTTTACAAACATGGGTGCCCTTGCTTTTTGGACATAGATGTTAAGAACTGAAACATCATCTTGGAGTATTTTTCCTTTGATGTGTATGAAATGAATTAATTTTGGTTTGAAGTCTATTTTGTTAGATACTAAAATGACTACACCATCTTGCTTCTTAGGTCCATTTGCTTATAAAAGGTTTTTCTAACTTTTATTCTGAGGTAATGTCTATCTTTGATGTTGAGTGTGTTTCTTGTATGCTGCAGAAGAATGGATCCTGTTTTCACATCCATTCTATTAGTCTGTGTCTTAGAATTGGGAAATTGAATCCATTGATATTGAGAGATGTAGCATGAATCTTAAAAGTTCTTATTAATAAAATCAAATCTGAGCCAGGTATTGGGGTGAAATGAAAGATCAGAGAGCCACAGCTACCTCACCTCACCAGTTCCTCAGCTGGTCCTGTTTACTCAGACTGGAAGTCTCTGAGTCCTCATCCAGAATGAATCTCAGCTGAACTGCTGCTAGAAGCCTGAAAGCTTAACCAGTCAAATGCTTCTAGTTCCTGGTCTTCACGCCTTATATATCTTTCCTTTCTGCCATCACTCCCTGGGATTAATCCCAAGGCTCACTTCTTGGGATTAAAGGCATGTGTCACCATGCCTGGCTGTTTCCAATGTGTCCTTGAACTCACAGAGATCCAGAGGGATTTCTGCCTCTGGAATGCTAGGATTAAAGGTGTGAGTGCCACCATTTTCTAGCCTTTGTATCTAGTGGCTGTTCTGTCTCTGACCCCAGATAAGTTTATTAGGGGCACAATATTTTGGGGAACACAATACCGACACAGAGAGATATCGATGACCAATTATTGTTAATTCCTGTTATTTTGTTGGTGGTGGTATTGATTGTGTGTGTGTGTGTGTGTGTGTGTGTGTGTGTGTGTGTGTGTACTTCTCTTCTTTTGGTTTTTCTGATGTAAGATTGTTTCCAGTGTTTTTATGTGTGTAGTTAGCCTTTGGGGGTTGGAATATTTCTTCTAGTACCTTCTGTAGGGCTATATTTGTAGATACATATTATTTACATTTGACTATCATGGAATATCTTATTTTTTCCATCTATGGCGATTGAAAGTTTTGCTTGTACCATTATAAGCATGTCCTTCTTTACGTTAGGAAAATGTTCTATGTTTGTGTTGAAAATACTTTTAGGGCCTTTGATCCCTTTTATCCATTATTCTCAGGTTTGGTTCCAGATTTTCTGAATATTTTCTGGCAGGAATTTTTTTAGATTTAACATTTTCTTTGACCTATGTATCAATTTCTTCTATCATGTCTTCTACATGTAGATTCTTTCTTCCATCTCTTGTATTCTGTTGGTGAAGCTTGCTTCTGTAGTTCTTGTATGCTTACCTAGATTTTGATTTATAGAATTCCCTCAATTCATGTTTTCTTTGTTTCTTCTATTTCCCTTTTCAGGTCTTGAAGAGTTTTATTCATTCCTTTCAACTCTTTGTTTTTTCTTAAGTTTCTTGGCTTTCTTGAAGGGATTTATTCATTTCCTTTAATTTTTTTGTTTGTCTTTTCCTTGAATTCTTTAAGGGGTTTATGCTTTTATACTTTAAGGACCTCTATCATCTTCATAAAGTTGGTTTTAACATTGTTTTATTGTGCATCAGCTGTATTTGAATATTCAGAGCTTGCTGTAGTAGAATAGCTGAGCTTTGGTGGTGACATATTGCCCTTGTTGATGTTGATTGTATTCTTATGATGGAATCTAGGCATCTGGGTTTGGGGTGGTTATAGGTCTAGATGCTGATTTCTGAGTTTTTCTTTGTTGGATGTGTGTTTTGTTCCTTGTTTTTTGTTTCCTCTCTGGTCTTCTGGCTTGTGTGGCCTGTGGTTGAGCAGAGGTTCTCCACCAGAGTTGGGGGCTGAACTTCTGGCAGCCAGCATGGTCTCTCATCTAGAAGGAGGTCTTTACCCAAGTTGAGGGCTAGGAGAAGGTGACAAGGAGGTGTGGAGATTGGGGATAAGGTATGGGGTACTAAGAGAATGGGGATGCCCATAGACAGGTATCACAGCCATATCTAAATGGAATGACAGAAGTCATAAAGCCAGCACAGCTTCTTGACAAAGATCCAGCAAAGCTGAGCCACATGATGACTTCACTGCCACCTTTGGGTTTCATCTCCACCTGTTACACAATTGAGGGCCTTTTAATATTTTTACAATTTGGCGATATTGGATTGACGAAAATTTTTTTATGAATCATTTATGCCTTCTCCCAGGAATGCTGCTTCTAAATTTCCCCAGGACAGTCCTAAACATACTACCCCTGCCTCTTTTAGGGAGATATCCTTATCTAATTGAAGGTCTTCCTTATGCCTTGGAGGTTGTGACACATAAAGAAGCCAGAGGTTTCTTTATGAAGCTATGAGACATTCTTGAAACATCTGTCCCTGTACTTACTCAGGAACAAGATAATCAAAACAAAGTAAACTTAAAAGGTCAACAAGAATCAATGGGCTAGAGGAGTTATCCACAGATCAGACTGCAAGTCTCTTCTATACACCCAGGCAATTACGTGGCATATACCTCTGCCCTATAGAGACATATTAATAAGCAAAGTATGGAGTGGAAGGATGATAAAAGAATGAGCTATCAGGACCTCCCTTTCTTAGAAAACTTATCACATACAGAGCCACTATGATATCATATGGCCAAAGAATAACAGTGCCAGGATTAGACTTATAAACAAATTTTATAAAGATATAAATGTGAACATTGTATAATGCCAGAATTTGAATAACAACTGCAGCAGCTTTGGCCCGAGGATTTTTCCTGGGCATGCTGACCAATAAGAGTTAATAATACACTGCTTGGGACATGGCACTGAATATATAGACTGTGTTTTGAAAGGATGACCACTTTTGCCATCCTACTAATCCATAAGCATGTGATGCCTTTGCAAATCTGGTGTTTTTAATTTCTTGTTTCAGTATTATAAAGTTTAATTTTTATGTAAGCCTCTCATTTGCCTAACTAGAGTTACCCCAACATTTTTAACCTATTGTGAAAGGTACTGCTTCCTTAATTTCTTTCTCAGTATATTTGTCTTTGTAAATTTAAATTTTCCACAGAGGTTAGGTAGTGTGTAAGGGACCAGGGGGAGAAGGAGATCTTTTACAGAAAAGGAAGTAGAATATAGTGTTATAAAGTAATAAAGTGGAAAGTAGAACAGAATGGTTAAATGGGGACAGGAATAGCAGGGCAGGTTAAAGGAAGAAATATGAGGAGGGACAGCTAACAGTAAAGGCCTTTTGAAAACTATGGAAATCAACTGCTCTAGAAGCTTCCTAAAATATATAAGATGAATTTAAATGGAATTAATTAATGGAGGAAATAAAGCTCCACCTAGACATTATATGCTATCAAGTAAAACTACGAGTACCTGGAATTGGTTACATCTTGTTGAATTGTTGGCTAAAGGGGTATGATAGACTACCTGCAAACATCACAGGCTATTGCCACAACTCTTAGTTTACTCTCCATAACCAGATGTAAGACCCTGGTGCTGAAGATGCCATTTATTTATGTCATTGAGCATAGAGACGTTGAACTGGTACTTAACTAAATAAAGACTTTACCTCTACTGACTAGCATTCATAGTGCTAGAAGGTTCTATACTTGCTAATGGGGGAGGAAAGTAATTTTCATTCTCACCCAGCTACAAACCCTGCAACTTAAAACAGTGACCTGCCTGTAAGATATAGTAGTGCAAATGCAGTGCAAATGTCATGGGAATAACCTGTCATTTTTTGGGATGGATTTGAGGCTCACCTTGTGACATACAACCCACATCTGACCCTGTTAATGAGGCTAAAAATCTGAGAATAGATAGATCATGAACACAAAGGGGAAACCTGCTACATTATTTTGCCAAATGAACGTAGCAAAGGAAGGACTCCAGAGGACATATCGCTACACTCTCAGTGCGTCACTCAGGTCTCATCAGAGAAGCTTCTTTTTGCAAAAGACGGTAATTAACATAGAGACCTGCAACTGGACAATGTGCAGAGAATGAGAGGCCTTTGAACATTCAGTCCTAAGTAAGATTTCTTTATCAAACTCTTCTGCTCAAGCGCAGAGATAATGCAGAAGAGGAGACAGAAAGATTGTTAGAGCTAGCAGTCATCCCTAACAGCAAAGACATAGCATGTCCCTGACACTACAGGAGTGATGCATATGTGCACTCCCAGTCCCTGACACTACAGGAGTGATGCATATGTGCACTCCCAGTCCCTGACACTACAGGAGTGATGCATATGTGCACTCCCA